>JAPDSC010134554.1:0-11490 GCA_026290005.1 Latrodectus geometricus
TATACTGTTGCAAATTTAATGGAAAAACTAGCATGGTACTTATAAAAATTGCCAAGATTGAAAATTTCAAGCAGCAACATTTATTGAGGAGTTTTACAGTTTTAGAAAATTAATCTGTACTACAGTAGATGCTCAGTTTTAAGAACCTTAAAATAATAAACACTAGTGTTTTTACAAACAAGTGGCTAGTTTCTACCCTACACACAATAATTTTATGCAAATTTTTGATTCTAACAAATAGTTTTCTTTTCCATTTTTTTAATTTTTTATGACATCATATTTTTCAGTTTTTTATTAGATTCTTTTTTGTATAAATCCGGAGAAGTTGATTCATTCTTGAGCAACAAAGAGACATGTGCAAGTATTCCAATGTGGAACCAATAGTTGAGGACTACGATATCTGATATTTGATAGAATAGAACTGTGATGCCAAATTCAACTTCTGTGTTTGATATACACAAGGTCACAGAAGGGGAAAAACTGTTATCTCCTCCCTGAATGTTAGAACATAAAAAATGGCAACACTTTTTAAAAATTTGAGCTCTTTTGTTCTATAATTGATATAGTTTCATTTGAACAATTCAATTTACAAAGTTTCATTTGTCAAAAAAAATTTAACAGATTCCATTGAGGATTTTTTGCAGTTGAAACAAATATCTTTACGATTTGTAGAAAAAAGAAAATTCTGAAAGTACACGAAAACATATTAAATAAAGAAAAATGAAGACAAAAATTAATAAAAAATATAGAATTCCAATGAACAGCACCTTGACAATTTTAAAAACACAAAAAAAAATCTGAAAAAGAAACAGCAATTTCCCTCTTAAAAATATTGTAGTGAAGTAAAACATCCTAAACTGGAAAAAGCTTTGCTTGCTTAGCTGTGAAAAAATAAGAAGAACAAACATTCCTGTTGATACTAGTGTCTTACAAATTGAAAGAGAAATCCAACTGCTTTACTATAAAGCTGAAGATGAAAGATTTCAAAGCGTCAGAGAGCTGGCTCCAAAAATTTAATGCATAACAGTTTCAGCTTTAGAAAATTAAAATTGATTTAAGTGCAATCAATAAAATGAAAGAGTTGTTTTTTTTTAAATGAATCTTACTTTGCATGTGTTTCTTAAAGTGCATTTTAAATAATTTTTTCGAATATTATTTTATTTATAAAGAAAAAATAACAGTTTGGTAAAAGAAAAAATCAGATCTTAATACTTAAATACATTATTTTTCTATTTTACAAACTTTCTTTTTTATGAACTGTTTTTAACGAATGTATTTATGAACCTTTTTACTTGGTTTTACAAATTCATAAACACAAGCATCTATTATATAAATTAATATTTTAAAGAAATATTACAATTTTACTCAAAAAAAATTGTCTTTTTTTTGCACAAATGTTTTTAACAATCAATTCAAAATTTGGTGATTTTATTTTTCTTATGTTTTACTGTCACCGATAATTAATATTAATGTTGAAATTAAGCAAAGATGGCATTATCAAAAAACTACCTAATTAAAAAAGATTTCACTTTCTTTTTTATTATAAAATACTGAATAATTTTCTCTTTTAAAGAAGTTAAGAGGCTTTTGAATTAACAATATATGTGCTTTTCAAAGCTTGGATTTGAAAACAATGCTTGATTATGGAAATTCGTCAATACTTTTTTGAACTGGACATCTAAGTGCCAAGACTGCTGCAAAGACATTCAATAGAAATATAAACTATTCAATTTTTCTAAAATCACAAACATTTTACAAGGCATTTTAATTTTAAACTTTGATCAATTTTATTTTAAGTTAAATTAATTTCTTGGATCAAAAAAATTGCATTTAGGAGAAAACCTTTTAAAGATTATACTTTTGACTACATACTTCAATGAGAATAATAAATAATAATTATTTGCTATAATACAAAATCTTTGAACTATTTTATTTATTAAAAATGCTTTCACAAAATAAGTTGCAAATAGATTTTATTATGCTTTCAACATTTGACATTTTATAATTTTGAAATCAGGATACTTAATTATGTATTAATTTTTTACTATTAAGGAAAAATTAACATTTTTCTAACGATGACTTGAAAAATTATAAACGTATTTATCTAGTTTATTAACCAACTGAAAAAATAAAAAAATTGTTTTCTCTATTTTCAATTCCCATTCCTATAGGTAACATTTTGCTTATTTAAGACTCAACAAACTGTTGATTATTAAATGTTGAGCGTGTCTTATAACTTACATTAACAAACTTTTCAAAAATTATAAAACAAATAAAGAAACGTAATGTTGTATGCATAAATTTCATTTTGAAATTAAAAATCAATTTTTCTGATTTAAAACCTAAAAAAACTTTTAAGGAACCTTTCTAGAAAAATTTTTAAGGTTATTAAGTAAGGTTTACGCAATGATATTATTTTCTTTCTCCTTGAACAGATTTATAACATTCAAAGATAATTTTAATATGGAATTTTTTACAATGTAAAATAATAAATACGCTCGCCCGGTTTATTTATATTCTCTAAAATGAAACTTTTTTTCAAGGAAAAAGAAAAAGATAAACTTTTTCATATAAATGGAAATTATTATTTGAAATATACTTAAGAAACTTATTCTAAATATTTGAGCAAAAAAAAGAAA
Source organism: Latrodectus geometricus (assembly GCA_026290005.1). Lineage (NCBI taxonomy): Eukaryota > Metazoa > Arthropoda > Arachnida > Araneae > Theridiidae > Latrodectus > Latrodectus geometricus. Next base: position 2,640 of record JAPDSC010134554.1, read on the forward strand.
AAAATATTTCTACCTTTCAAAAAGAAAAAGAAAAAAAGATTTTTTTAATATATGCTAATGAAATGCCAACAAAATTACAGGTCAAATAAAAAATTATTTCCTAAATAAAAACGCTAAACATCAAATAAATTTTAAATAATAAGTAATTTGATTTTTAATTTTCATAACTATATAAGCATGTTAATAAATATATATACTGGTTAAAACTTGTATTAAATAATCAAATATAAAGTATACCATCCACATTTTCAGAAACTTTCAAACATGTTTTCAAAAATTTGTTACAGATAATGCATATTTTATATGGATAACTAAATAAGTTTATAAAAAGAAGTGAATTCCATTCTTCATGTGAACAATTATATTGAAATTCATGTGCATTTATTATATTTGAGAAATTCATTCAATACTTAATCAAACCCGACATGTAATTAATTGTGACATATATTTCATAACGTATATTCGGAATATATATCATAATAATAAATATTTTCTTTTAAGAATATAATCATTATTTAAAAATAAGGCAAAAGTATCATTGATTGAAAAGTAAATTTTAATTTACAGGTATAAAAATATTTACAAAGAATCTTACTATAAAGTTTATAAAATAATTTATTTGAAATCCAACATCTCTTTAAAAATTTACAGAAGTGGGAAACAAAAATGTAGAAACACTTAAATGATTATAAATTACTTCATGAGAATTAAACAAGAAATTCAATATTTTTACTAGAATAACGAATGTTTAAGTTAAAACAAATCATCAAAACAAAAACTTTTTTTTACAAATATAATTGTGTTTATATTTTAAACTAATATTAAAAATGTAGACAAAAAGGATGCCCAATTTTTTATTGAACCCTTAGAATTAGGATTTTTCTAACATATTTTTTCATAAGTAAATAATTTTAAAAGAACCATTAATTATTCCATTAAGTGTTGGATACCTAAAGTGAATAAATATCAATCTCAAAACCAGCAATTTTGATCATGATTGAACCAGATAGTCATGTTGTTAGGAATTACAATTTTAAAAATGAAAAGACTCATGCTCTTTTTCCAAGATATTATGAAATTCGGAAAGAGTTTACCAATGCAGTGCCTACCAATTTATATATAGTTAAAAATTGCAAGATGTTTCAATTCGTATGTCACTAAGAATCTCAAATTCTTATAAATATGAAATTGCTTAATTCAAGGACACAATTAACAGACTATTGTTGAATTCCTTTCATAATGAAAATATGTAAGAATGTATGATGTTATTTTAGCATTATATCAATCAAAATCAAATGATGAAAAGAAACCTGCATTATTATTGTCATTAAGAAATCTACTATCATTAAATTGAGGTTCAATCACAGCAATTAGAATCACTGTGCACAAAATATTCTTCTTATTCATTCAATCAATTTTTTATTTCATCATCAAAGTCAAACTTTTACAACGTGAAACATTCAAAAATATTTTTTCAATTGACAAAAAAAGCAACTGGTTATAATTGAAAAAATTGCTATAATGAGGATGAATTAACAAATCCATTGGTTATTATTTTTTTAAATAAGGATTAAAAAGAGATCCAATAAATTTGTTTTGCAACCAAAATTCTCCTTCTGATAAGTCCCCAGTTTTTATGACTTTCTGTCACAAAAGAATAGCAATTAAATCTCCCTCAACTGCCAGGAGAAATTTGAGTGCTTGAAAGGGGGAAAAAATCCATGGTACAACAGTTGCACCGCAGGGACGAAAAGGTTAAACATTTTCAAAATGGAAAATAATACATCCAAATCTAAGTTTAAGAGCAGTTTGTAATGCTACTGATAATTATTAATTATGCTAGTGATAATTATGCAATTATTAGAAAGATTCAGTCTATTAAGATTTTTTATTAAAATTTTAAAAATACAAAATGTATCATATTTCGTATCATAGGAACTGAATATAAAATATTTTTCCATTCATGTTTCACTATCTTTTACATGAAAACTGTAATTATTACAAACATTAATTGAATTTGATCATTCTTATGTAGAGTCTCAATAGTAGTGTTCAGATAATCTAAGTAAATGAATAAATATGCACACACACCAAAAATGAAGTAATATTTTCACTGCTTCGATTGTAAAGTATGAAACTTACTGCTTATTTTTTTAAATAACAAAACATTTCATAACCGAACACATTTTTTATAAGGATATTAAAAATGAGGACAATTTTTCATAAAAAATATAATTGGAATATTTTTTATGAATGATAGTAAAATAAATCTAATCAATTTAAAAAAAAAGAATAAATACACTAGGAAAATTTATAATTCCCAATTAAGATTCAAATTTTTAATTAAGAGATTATATTCTCCTTTACAAAATCTCTTTAATTAAGAGACTATAGAAAAGAGATAATATGCAAATGTTTCCCATTTGTAATATTATAGTGCTGCGAAGGCAATACCTTTTTGTAAAAATACTTTTTTTAATGAAGGAAGAATGATGTAATTGTTTTATGTTATTTTATGTGAATTGAAACGTAAGTCAGAAAACAACTCATTATAATTTTATCCTTTTTCTTCAGATAAATCTGGCACTTTTGTCAAATTCAATAGTTAAACTTCCTTTCATAATATGTATTGTTTGATTATATGATTATATGTATTGTATGTTTTTGATTATATGTATTCCATTCATATATGCTAGAATAATATTTAAAAAATATCTCAAGTAATACCCTTTTAGAAACTAATTTTCCATTTATATGGGAATAAATTGATCATAACAGTTTAAGCTACTTAGTACATGCATTGAAATATATTTCAATTCAAATTATCAAATAAAGTTTTTTCCCCCTTTTCCCATAAAAATTATGATAAGTGATATTTTATCTAAGTTTGTTCAGTTTTGAGTTGAGAAAAAAGAAATGTGGCTAATAAATTTGAACCTTAACACTTTTAACACATTAATTACATTTAGACAGAACAAAAAATTACATTTATCTATCAAAAAAAGTATATAAATATATTTTTCAGCACGATTAAAGAAATTTTAATAAATTGATATTTTTAATAGTTCCTAATTCATTTAGACTTGGCTACCATTATGTAAAAAATTGACTAAATTACTCAGAATAAAAATAAACTCTAACTTTAATAAAGAAATATATTTCAAAATCATAAGAAATAATCTTATTAATCATATCAACAATGAGTAGAAATTTTTCATATGTAAAAAAAAAAAACCAACCGAGAAAATTTCTCAAAGTATAATTATGAGATATGAATGTCAAAATTTCTTTTCTTATCTGAATATTTGTAATTACCGGTTTGGTTTATCGCTCAACAGTTATATTTTACTCATGTGGTCTAATAGGACTGGGATCAATACTTTAATTTGTAATTCTTGGTTTGAATAGCTTTTGGAGTTTTTTTTTTTAGTGCATAGCTTTTGGAAAAAATTAAAAATATTAAATATTGCTTCAGTGAAAATATTTCTGATTCTATTAAAAAAATATATAAGTAGATAATGTTTTAATGAAATTAAACACATCACACGATATTGAAGCTGCTTACCTTCATAATGTCATAGAGTGAAGATGTTTTTCTAAATATTAGAATCGCATTTCAAATTACTCTTATTCTTTGAATATCAATTGTTAGTTGTGAACGTTCATGCAGTCAAAACCAAAATCAGTCCTGATATTGAAATTAAACAATGGGATAAGATAGCCTAAGTGACTTCACATTTTTAAATGTAGAACGAGGAAAATTATAAGTGATCGATACCGATAAAGTAATCGATAAATATGCTTCATTAACCCTTTGACGCGCGCAACATTTTTTTTTTAAATTTTAAGCAAAATAACTCAAAAAATTTAATGTTATGATCCCACAGACAAATAATATATGAATTTAAAAAAATCTACATCTCCCCATTCATCTGTGGGTGGTGGTCGCAAGGCGCAACCACCGCGCGTCTAGGACCTTGAAACTTACTGAGTTAGTAGGAGAAAAAAACTTACCTTGTTTCGTGCGCGCTTTCAATAAATGATGATTATTGCAAACTTCTTAGATTATTTGTATTTAAAATGCAGTATATCACATTTTTTACAATATTTTACAAAGTAAAAAGTAGGAAAAATGAAAAATTAAGCATTTATATAATTTTGTTGCTATGAAAACACGTCGATACTAAATTTAGAATCCTCATTTAGCACATTTAGCAGGTACAGTTTTTTTAAAATGTTAATTAGAAAAAAGTTATTTCTTGTGAAACTGTTCAAAGCATATTTTATCTTTTTGATACATGCATAAACCAACATTGCAAGTTTCACACATGTATCTTGTTCTATGAGGTTTATCCTTTGTGCTACAAAATGCGCACCGCCGTGGTTTGCACTGATTCTGGATCTGAAGGAAGTTCTTCAAATAAAGCCAATGCCTCAGCTACTCCTAGCCCTTTGCGAGGCATTTTCAATTTGAGCAGTAGAAAAAAATATTTATACACAGTTAAAATATATTGCTATTAATTATTTTAAATTTAAATAAAACTTTTACGTAAATACTATTTTCGATAAAATATATATATATATATATTTACATTGAATTTAAAACACATAAAATACAACTAAATAAAATTTTTTAGCCTGAGAGCAAACGCAACATTCAAAGCAAAGAAAAATCTGAAACTGAAAAGTCTTTCTGAAACAGAAATAGCGAAAGCACGTGTTCACTGGGGATATAAAGTGCACATGTTGTTTACAAGTAAAATGACCCTATGTTTCAAACCCCCTCTCCCACATTCCTAAACACTATGTTTCCCACACGTAATAAATACTCCGTCCTTTGACAGCCAGTGAGCGCCGGCCATGTTTACATAGTCTGCTCTTCACGTAAGTCATGTGTTCTAGCTGCGCGGTGGTTGCACGGTGCAACCACCAGGAATTTCCCTCAAAAAAGAAAGTTTTTTACGTATCTAGTTCAAATTACTGCTGCATTTATATTGTTTATGACAGACATGACGATATAGGAAGAAAAAATTTCTGATATTTATCATTATTTATGTTTAAAAAGTAGGTTAATTTGTGTTGTTAAAAATGAACATTAAATAACGCCATAATCGAAGGATTCTGAAATGAAATTGTTTGGTGCTGCCATCTGCTAGTGTTAATTGAAAGTAAAAGATAATAATTCTATAAAATTTAAGTGAAAAATCGTGAAAAGGAATTAAGAAAAAAATTTGAAAATTGGTGGTTTCACGGCGCGACCACCACGCGTTAAAGGGTTAAGGGAAAGGGAAACGTATGCACTATAATTAATATACCATATTGTTACTGTTTTAATAAGTACATTTATTTCTAGTGGGGAGGGGTGCTAAAATATGAATTTTACTCGGGCACAAGTTATGCCCGCTATGGCTATATTAATCAGATTATTTATTTCGTATCTTATTTATTGTATAGGAGAATAATGAAATTCTCTTCCTTCTCGTTCACTCTGAGATTTCTTACGCCATTATTTCAAAGTCAGCACTTTTTTCTCTGAATACATTTCAAAGGGCATCTGTAATGTATAATTATAATAGTAGAAAACGTTTACATTTAAATACAAGGATAATCGCTGATGTATTTTTATTAAATTAGAAATTAAACTTTTCACATGCATTACAAATAACACATTTGAAAAGTTTTATTCTCCTGTATTTCTTCTTTCTAGGATTCTTTTACTTTTACACTTCCAATGAATTTTATAATGACTATATAAATAGCTAAATCTTTTCAAAAAAATTAAAATTTTTTCAAAAAAAAAAAAAAAAAAAAAAAAAATCTGAATTATTGTTTACTTGTAGTGGCCAAATCTTTTAGAGAAAACGAAAGACTTCCTGTGTTTAATTGCTTTACTACATTCCTGTACTGAAGAGATTTTTTTTTTTTTTTTTTTGGGTGGTCCATCTCACAATTCCCACTCCTACAAAGATAAGCTCTAAGAAACTCCACACCAATACCAATATTTTACTTGGGGAACTTCAATTTTCAAAAAATTATTGCCCGCCTGCAATAGTCCTTTCCCATCAGACTTCCTGTGTTTAATTGCCTTACTGCATAACTTGGAGCAGTCATCAACAGAGGAGAGATAATCTTGTTTAGGAGCTGAGGACCCATTTCTTGCTATTGAGGTCCAATTCAATACACTTTTTGAATTAATTGTCTTTTTGTGAGCAATAAAAACTCTTTGATGTATAATATTTATAGCTTCCCAAATTTTAAGTCTTAAATTTCAAAATTTTAAGTGATACAGTCAGATATGTACTAATTACTACTTATATAAATTTAAAATTAATTTTTAACATAGTTATATATTTATAACTTTTTAAGTATCAAATATATTTGTCTTCCAGTTTTTTGCTTTTTTATATACAAGTAAAATGTTACTTTGCATTAGTAAAGAACAAAAAATATAAAGATCACAAACAAGTATCTGAAGGTTATTTAAATTATGTGTATGTAGTTAAAAATATACTTTAGAACTAGAATTTCATGTAATGTTCACTTAACTAGTAATTTTTTTAATTTTCTAATTTCCCTACTGTTTAATTACAAATTTTATCACAATCACACAGAAAAATTATTTTTAATTAGGAATTTTCCTTTTCTTATGATTTGAACCTATTTTAAGACTCGAAAATCGCATAAATTATTTTTTTTCTGCAACTAATAATTTCGACTGAATTAATAGAATTCAAATTATTTAAAATATTTATTTTTTATCCGGAAAAAAAGTTTAAAAAGATGCTTCAATATTTTGCTAAATATCAGATGTAGACTTTTCTGATAGTTCTTAAGACATCGAAAAATTTAAATTAATTCATTAAAACAAAAATATGTTAAAATAATTTTAGTTAATATTTTAGCATGTTTCAAACACTAATAAAAATATTTTACTAATTGTGATTTACAGATTAACTAATGAATTAGGGATTTATATTATCAACTAAAAAAATAAATTTCCATAAATATATAGTACGAGTTAACAATAGAATTATTATATAAACACAAATTAGATTTTACATGGTTTATTGGAATAATTTTTATCAATGACAATCTTCATATAAATATAGCGCTTTGTCAAATTAAATAATAAAGATTATTTTGTTTTATATTTAATTGTATGTAAATTTCAATTTGTCTACACTATAATAATATTTAAAAAATAACTCAAGTAATGAATTTGCTTATGGAAACAAATCTTCCATTTATATTAGAATAAATTGAACGTAACAGTTTAAGCTACTTTGTACACATAAATATAGTTATAATTTGTTGTTTTATATATATATACATGACAAATGATATTTTATCTAAGGTTGTTCAGTTTCGAGTAGAAAAATGCAATTCAACTAATAATTGTGTAACAGAACATCATTCAATAATGTTACATCTTCAATAATCTCATATTGGCAATCAGATGAAAGGCAATTTCATGAATTGTAGAATGCCTTAAAAAATTTCAAAGAAAAGGTTGTCATATCTATTAAAAAGTTTTATTTAAATTTATATTCGCTTTCTATTTCACCAAATTGATTCATAATAATAGAATACTAATATGACTTAATAAAAAGTAGTATATTGAAAATTTAACAACAAATGATTTTTACACAGTTAATCTTTAGTCCATCACTTGGAATTATTTTCAAATTCAAGACATTAATCTAATAAATATTTTAATAATCATTTTAGGAGTTTGAATGTTTTTATTATATTTCGAGTCTTTGTAATGTTTATTTTAATAAAAAAATATTAATTTTTTCAATCATATAATATATAAAAATATTATATAATATATTTGCATTTTAAATTTTAATGAAATAAATAATAATTAAATTAAAAATACAAAAAAATATTCTACAATATTAAATACATAATATGAATTAAAAAATAAATAATATAATTTCTTTCTTTATTACTTAAACAATTATTTTATTAATTTTAAATATTACTTTAAATATTACTTTAAATATTATTTATTTTTTATATGTTTCTGCATTTTTTATTTAATTCTTTGAATTATTATTTTAGTAATTAAAATGTATTAATTAATAAAACACTTTTTGTATTTATAAATGTTTTTTATTCTTTTTATGCATATATATAAATTTAATATATATATAATATATAACATAAAAATAAATTATTGACAATAACAAAGATAAAAAGTTATTTATTAAATTAATGTTTTTTAAAACTATGCTTATTTAAGTTAATTAATTTGCTGTGTAGAATCCCCGTACCGTTGCCCGTCAAACTGTTCTTCCCTATTTAGGGAGGATTAGTTTGACGTCATTGAACACACCTCCTCACCAAGGAGAGCGAGATTTGGCGATATTGCAGAATGTAAGCAAATCGGGCTAGTTAAAGGGGATCCTACCCTTTATTAAATATAACATGGTAAAAAAATCAGTGTAAAATTGTAGAAAAATATTATAATAAAATAAGTAAGAAATATAAGTTAAATAGTTTTCATATATGATTTCTTTGATATTTTTAATAATTTTTGAAAGTACATACTCAAATTTTCAATAAAAATAAAAAACACTTTTTACAAGATATTCTTTCGAAATAATAAAAATATTCTATTGAAACAGTATGTTTATATTAGTTAATAAACAAACTTAATGAGTTTGTAATAAATATTTATGTAAATAAATATATTAGAAAATCATGTGGCTGATATAATTTATACTTTTATAATCAAAATATAATTATCGTTTATAGTTTAATTCTTTTCGTATAGATGGCAGCACTAATAACGAATAATGTAACCAACCAATCAGAGAACGAACGCGTATTTCTTAGGGTGCAG
>JAPDSC010134555.1:0-10745 GCA_026290005.1 Latrodectus geometricus
TTTGTACAAAAAGCTGCATTTAAATTTTACAATGAGACCACAAACTCCACAAACCCCCTGATAAACTCCATGCCATCTTATGATATATACGCCAAGGAAAACTTCACCAGACCGAAAGGAGTAATGAGGTTATCACCCACAACCAATCCCTAATTCCCCCAATCAATGGAAAAAAAAAAAAAACTCCAGGAGCCAACAGAGTTCAATCTGCCTCATGTACATATATGTAAATTTACCTAATCTTTTGCTAACCCCCATGTTCAAATTATACTACTAATCAAACTAACCACCATTTAATTATAATCATATTAGCCTAGACTTTTTATTTGTTTGTATTGTATAATTTTGTTTGTTTTATTTGCACTGTATCAATTCTTTGTATTGTACTATTATTTACTTGCTTGTATTGTATTATTACTACTGCCACTGTTTTGTATATATTGTTCAATTCAATGTGCTTTTGTAACTGGTTTAAATAAAATAAATGGTTTCGAGTGTAAAAGGGTAAGCAAGTGCACTGTTACAATAACCAAAATCCCCCAAAACTCAGTACTAATTAAAGGAACGTAAAACCCCGTTTATAACCTCCACATTAACAATGGATTCATCATTTGAACGAATTTATTATTATGCAATTTCTCTTATAATGCAATTTGTCTATTATGTGTTTCAATTACCATGCCTGATGTACATTCCAAGCTGGACACTGTGTTATGAACTTTGCCTCTATTTGTTATCCCCCCCCCCAAGCTTATGTAATTGCTCCCGTTATGCCATTCTCCAAAACTTTCGATAGGAGTCAGCGGGCACAGCCTGGACACTCCCAAACAAGTCTTCGCCGACGCATGACATTTCACATTTCACACATTCATCATTCATCATTCCGTTTTCTGGCTTTTTTTCTGAAAGGTCGTGTTTTTCACTAGCTCCGTTTCTTCATCTATGTAGCGTTGGTGCTACAACTAAGTCTTATCCACTGACATACGACTACTCACACCTAGCTAACTGAGTTCTGGGTCCCTGAGGTCAATTTTGGTTTCTCTTTTCATTGCTTCTAGACCAGGTGCTCACACTCTGTCTCAGAGTCACTGAGCGGTCGCTTTGACTGTTGTCTTCCCTGGCTAGGGAAGTTCCCTTACACCTCCTTCTGACTTGGAAATGGCTATGGCTCCCGAAAAAGGAAATTTGCGCTCGTTGTTGTTGTTGTTGTTGGGTTGGGTTTTATGGCGCAAGGTCCAAGATTGGACAAACTGCGCCAAAACTATAATTTTGTATATAATTTTTTTTTTTTCAAAACCCAAGCAACATTAAAATTTTAAAAAGTAAAAAGTTGTATATAATATACTAAAAGCTAGGCAAATATTAAAGAAAACGAAAAAACTAAATTTTAATGATTCAAAACATAAATATTAATTAAATAAAATGCAAGAAACCTATTGCTCTCAAGAATGCAAATAGGTTTCTGTGCGGTGGATCCCCTAGCAAATCAATCATAGTTAAAATATTACTTTTAAAAAATTGTAAACGTTGATTGTAAAAATAATGACATGAAATTAAAATATGAAAAATTGTATATGGTTCATCACACGTTTCACACCAAGGATTTAGTTCACTTAAAAATAAATGTCTATGTGTGAAACGTGTGTGTCCGATACGAAGGCGAGTTAATCTAACATCGGCACTTCGTAACGGTAAAACTGAAGATGGGATGACGTATGGAAAAATGGCACGCAACTTGTTCGTGACCTGCATACTCCATGACTCCTGCCAGAGAGATTTAACAAATGTTTTAACAACCCTTCTCACATCGAAAAGAGGGACAGATGAATGAAGAACAGAAGATGCAGCTTTAGCAGCTGCATCTGCTTTTTCATTTCCCTCTAGACCTACATGACCTGGGATCCAACAGAAAATGATGTCATAACCCTCGCCAGCAAGGGAATCCAATGCTCCGAAAATCTGGGACACAACTGGATGATAATTGTTATAGTTTTTCAACGCTTCTAGAACACTCAAACTGTCAGTATACATACAGATTTTAAAAAATTGCTCTGTATTCACTAGCTGAAGGGCTTGATGAATAGCCGTAGCTTCAGCGGTAAAGACGGAGCAGGACGAATGGAGGCTGTAACCATAACTGGTATCAGCATAATATATGCCACAGCCAACATGTCCTGCAGTTTTTGAACCATCCGTGAATACAGGCGTGTATGATGAATACTGACAGCGATGATATAGATATAGCTGTTGAAAAACTGTTGAAGTTGTGTCCGATTTTGTAAATTGAGCAAATGGATTAATAATAGTTATCTGTGGATCATACCAGGGTGGATGGGATTGTAAGTCCGTTTTAGTAAAACGGACATCATATAGGTCTGTTAAATATAATTGAACCTTAGTTCGAGTGAGAAAGGGTTGGATGCTATAAGGCCGAGCATCATATAGTCTCTTTAAAGCAGGAGAAATGGCCAAGGATCGTAAAGGATGGTTTCGATCAGACATGACCTTAGCGTAGTAATTAAGAGACAGCTGCATCCGTCTCAGGTCTAAAGGCAATTGTTGGCAAATCGCGTAAAGACTCTGGACGGGTGATGTGCGGAATGCGCCTGAACATATTCTCAAAGCAGAGTGATGTACAGTGTCCAATCTGCGTAAGACAGAAGACCTAGCAGATCCATAGACAACACATCCGTAGTCAATACGAGATAAAATGAGTGCTTGATAGACTCGAAGGAGTGACAAGCGATCAGCACCCCAAGATGTATTAGATAATACCTTGAGGATATTAAGCGATCGCTCGCACTTCTTCCGCAAATATAAAACATGCGGAAGAAAGGTCAACTTTCTGTCGAATGTCACACCAAGAAATTTAATCTCGTTGACTACAGGTATTGGAGTGTTGTTTAGATATATAACAGGATCGTTGTGTAGGCTAGTCTTCTTGCAAAAATGGACACAACAACTCTTGCTAGGAGATAATGTAAAGCCATTCTCTGCACACCATGCAGCTATTTTATTTATAGATGTTTGTAATTGTCTCTCAATTAAACGCATGTTCGAACCTTGGCAAGATATCTGCAGGTCATCAACATACATCGTGCCATAAACTGAAGATGAAATGTGATGAAGAATGCTACTTATGTATAGATTAAAAAGGGTGACACTTAAAATGGAGCCTTGGGGAACACCCTCGGCTTGGATAAAAGTATTGGATGTAGATGATCCAATACGTATTTTAAAAGTACGGGAGCGTAGAAAATTTTGTAAGAATATCGGGAGATTACCCCTAAAGCCAAAATCATATAATGAACGGAGAATACCATATCGCCACGTACGGTCGTATGCCTTCTCGATGTCGAAGAAGATGGAAACCAAATGGTTCCTCCGCAGAAAAGCGTTGCGGATTTGGGTTTCCAAATAAGTAATGTTATCAAGAGTGGATCTTCCTTTACGGAATCCACTCTGATTGACATGTATACATTTATTTTCTTCTAAGACATGTACGAGACGGGCGTTGACCATACGTTCGAGAGTCTTACAAAGGCAACTCGTCAGAGCAATAGGTCGATAATTTGAAGGTTCTGAAGGATCCTTACCAGGCTTCAGGACCGGAATGACTATTGCTTCATTCCAAAGACATGGAAATGCATTTTCAGTCCAAATCCTATTGAACAAAAGCAATAAGTTCAATAGGGAGTCTGGACTTAAATGTTGAAGCATAAGATAGCTAATTCCATCAGGTCCTGGACTGGTATTATTGGCCTGCTGTAAAGCTTTCTTCAATTCTAACATCCGAAATTCGCAGTTGTATGGTAAAGCTAGTCCATGGTTGAAACGAATTGGTGTTCGCTCAGCACGACTCTTAATCCTTAAAAACGAAGGACTGTAAGAGTCAGTGCTTGAGACGCTAGCAAAACTTTCACCTAGGACATTAGCTATTTCCCTTGGAGAAGAATGTATAGCAGCTCCGGTTTTTAATATAGGAATGGAAAACTCCTTATAAATTCCATTGGCTGCTTTTACTTTTCTCCACAACTGCCTACTGGATGTTAAAGATGTTATTGAAGATACATAGCAAGACCAGGATTCCTTCTTACTTCTACGACGAGCTCTACGAGCTAATGCTTTAGCTCTCTTAAAGGCAATAAGATTCTCCGCTGTGGGGTATCTCCTAAATAACCCCCATAACTTCCTCTGTTTCTTATAGGTAATTTGACATTCTTCATTCCACCAAGGTTTGCATCGCCTGTGTGTTTTAGAGGAACTTTTAGGAATTGTAATATCAGCTGCACGTATAATGGTTTTCGTGACCCTTTCAACGGCCTCATTTATATTTCGGATCATGACCATAGTATCGTCAACAACTGCCAATTGTGTAAATAGCGTCCAATCTGCCCGACTGTACACGTAAGTAGGTACACGTTGTTGCACACTACTACCTCCAGTCTGGGAGATGACGAGTGGGAAATGATCGCTATTATGCAGATCATTCCCTACAAACAATTTTAACAATGGCAGAAGTGAGGGGGAACAAATGGCCAGATCTAACGAATGAAATGTTCTTGTGGGTAGGTGGAAATAAGTTTTCTCGTCGGTATTCATCAGACAGAGACAGTTATCAGTTATAAACTGTTCTATCTGACGACCGCGAGAATTAGTATCATCACTTCCCCACAAAGTATTATGGCCGTTGAAGTCACCGAGCAACATAAATGGCACCGGCAGCTGATCAACTAAATCATCGAGTTCCTCTTGGCGAATGACATCATGTGGTGGCAAATACAAACTACAGACTGTAATTAAGTTTGTTGTGTGAATTTTCACAGCTACAGCCTGTAGAGTAGTGTTTATTGGATGGACAGTGCTGGGGAAGTTATTAGATGTTAATATGCAAACACCTCCAGACACTGCACCATCGTCACCACAGTCTTTTCGAAAGCACCTAAACCCACGCAGAGCAATGTTGTTTGTAGACTTCAGGAATGTTTCCTGAAGTGCCACACATGCGGGGTTATAAGCTGACGTTAAAGACTTGATGTCATCAAGATGGGATCGCAAACCATGGCAGTTCCAAGAAACAAAGGAAGTTATTTTTTAAATTGAAAAGCTCCTTTCCCAGAGCTGGAATGCATATCATCTGACATCTCCTCGAACGATACATCATCGTCCGAGGGATGAAGAGAAACTGCGTCAGCTTCTAGGGATAAGGCTTTACGGGTGGATAAAGAGGGCTTTCGTGCGCCCTCTTTTGCAGATTTTAATTTTGAGGCTTTGACACCTCTTGATTTAGCCAAAGGAGCTCTTCGAAAGATGGAATTAGAAGATTTTGGCCTTTCGGTTGATGTTTGGGGTAATCTAGTGACAGGAAGTGACAGAGTATCCGTTTGAGTACTTATATTTTTGGTGACCTTTCTTGCAGCGGCTGCATAACTCATACCTGGTTGCGGTGTGCGAGAGGTAACTTGTTTCCTTGCCTCAGGGTAAGAACATTTGTTTTTCACTTTATAGGTAGTAATTTCTTTTTCTTGTACCCATTGAGGGCAACTACGAGAATAGGAGGGATGGTCACCATGACAGTTGACACATGCCTCCTTTGCTGTACAGGTCGAATTATCGTGGCCAACTGCTGCGCAGCGAGCGCAAGTCAGTTTGCCCCTGCAAGCATTCCTCGAGTGCCCAAAACGTTGGCACTGAAAACATCGCAAGGGATTTGGAATGTAAGGCCGGACGGGAAGATTCATGTAAGCAGCTTTAACATAATCGGGAAGGTCTGGTGTCGCAAATGTCAGAATGAGATGTTTAGTTTCAATAACTTTACCATCTCTTCTGACAGTGATGCGTTTAACACCACAGACCTTCTGACTCTGTAAGTTTTCAAGAATCTCATCCGTCGGCGAGTTCAACAAATCTCTTGCGGAAATTACACCCTGTGAAAAATTTAAGTTATTATGAGGCGAAACAGTTACCTCAATATTAGCTAGCAACCGCATTTTATTTAGCATTGCTGCTTGTGTGGAGTTAGCAGCCTCTACTAATAAGTCACCAGATCTCAGTTTACGGATACACTTCACTTCTCCTATTAGTCCCGATATTCCTTTCTGTATTAGGAAGGGGGAGACATTTTCAAACGAACCCTCCTTCCTTTTTATTACATAAAATTTAGTATTTTTGTTTTCCATTAGTTGCTCCCGTGGGAGAAAAGAATAAATTTTATTTTCCATAATATTATAATAAAATTTCGGGACCTGACTGCACCACCCACCACCGAGTCCAACAAGGGGATGCAGACCAGCTGCACCAGTGCTAGCCAGATCCTATACGCTCACAGTACATCCCTGTGATGGCCTCCACCCTTAACGAGTCATCCAGCAGATGTACCGATCGCTTGATCCATAAAGCCGATTGATGTGCTGAGGACCACAACACACCTCCCGTTTACCTGAAGCAGAGGCCAAAGTAATGTGTTGGTCTCTGGGGGCCTCAATTACCAGGACCCTCCTTTCCAGGGACACGGGTCTCCACGCACGGCAAACACGTGGGTGATTTAGTCCCCAAGAGTAGCTATTAGCAACAGAGCGGCGACAGCTGCTCAAGGGGAGCCCTCAACCTCGTAAGAGGCAACCACATTGAGGGAGAAAGGAAGAGAAAGCAGAAGGAGAGAGAAGAGAAGAAAAGAAAGAAGAGGAAAGATCACTGGAGTACCTCGGGATTGTGACACCCGTGTTTACTTAAAGAAAGTAAACCCCCTGAGGGGAGAAATTTGCGCTCGACGCAACTATTAATGATTGAACAACTCTATGAAAGAATCAATGAAGTCGCCACTATACTGAATAATATCAGATCCTCTTACGAGTTCTCCCCTGAGGAAAAGGCTCGAGTCAATGATATGTGCAATAACTTTGCAAATCTGTTTCAACCTATAAATGATGAATATGCGATAGAAACTAGTAATATCATCAATGACCAAGATGCGGCTCTACCGTCCACAAGCCACGCTTCAAATTTTAATGTTGAAGTTACTAATAAGTATGCAATTCTTGAAGAACCTCCTCGCACTAAGCCAAAAAATCCTAAAAGATCACGAGAAGACAATTCCTCAGAACAAACCAAAAAGAAGATAATAGTTGATCTAGCAACTACCTCCTTCTCCAAAAATGATAATGATAATACCAGCGATAACTCTGCAGATGATTCAACCGCTCCTGGCAAGTTGACTAAACCCTCCAATAAAGTCCCGCCTATCATTATCAAGGACTCTAAATGCAGCTGGAAGGACATTAATGAAGCCTTCAAAAAAGCTAACTTGACTAATTATCTTGCCAAATGCTCGTCTCATGAAATTAAAGTTAAAATTACTGATGCTCCTACTCACAAGAATGCAATTAAAATACTGGAACAGATGAACATTGGTTATCATACTTATCTGCTCAATGATGAGAAACCCCTCAAGGTCGTCGTCAGAGATCTACCAGCAGACACCCCAGTTGACATAATTGCTGATGAACTTATTTGTAATGGTTTTGTAGTTACAAGCATTACACCAATGACAAGAAGACGTAATGGGGAAATTCAAAAGCTTCCCATGTTCATAATTCAAATGCCAAAAACTGAAAATCTAAAGAAATTTATAACATCCGCTACCTCAATAACTGCACCATCAGGATTGAGTCATACAAGAACAGAAATGGGCCTACGCAATGCTATAGGTGCCAAATGCTACACCATTCTCAGAAGATGTGCAAGCACGCACCCCAATGCGTCAAGTGCGGAGAAGAGCACGTCTCCTCCGAATGCCAAAAATCTAAGGACACACCTGCAAAGTGTGCAAAGTGTGGGGGTGATCACCCAGCTAGTTTTAGAGGCTGCAAGATCTTCACCACATTTAAACAAAAACAAGACACCACTAATGGCGTTAAAATAGTCAAAAGTGTAGTAGTGGAGAACAAAACTTATGCCCAAGCAGCGGCAAAAGACACTCTAGCCGAAGCAAAAGAAACACTAACTGAAGCCAAAGATATACTCCAACAACTAAGAACATTTGTGGATTATATCAAAAATTCTGGCATACTAAACACTGTTGTTCTTAATAATGAACAAAAACTACAACAAACATCAATGGACCATCATGAATAGTAACAATCACAACAAAATCTTACAAATATCTGACTTCCCCACCATCAGCGGAGATCACAATAGCATTACATCCTTCTTTGCAGATGACACTGGAATTCTAGTCAAAACAAAATCTATCAACTTAGCTATATGAAACTGCAGAAACATCTTAAATTAATTGAAAACTGGTGTAAAACTTGGAAAGTACAGATTAATGCGTCCAAATCAAATCTACTTATCATTAGACCACGCCTCAAAAGATTACCTCAACATGAACAGTTAACTCTCTTCCAAGAAGCTATTCCTGAAGTCAATTCAGCCACTTATCTTGGATTAACCATTGACAAACATCTAACATGGTCTGAACATATTAAGAAAGTTATTGCCAAAGCTCATGGAGCTTATCTTCAATTAAGACCCTTAATTAATGGGCGAAGTCAAACTAGTATAAAAATTAAAAAATTAATCTATACTGTCTACATTAGGCCTATTGTCACTTATGCCTCTCCAGCCTGGTGCACTATAAATAATGAACATATGCAAAAACTTAATAAATTTCAAAATAAAACACTTAGAAACATGCTCGGAGCCCCATATTATTTGAAAAATAGCGCCATTCATAGGGACTTAAAAATTGACACATTGCAACAACATATAGCTAAACTCAACGTTAACTTCTACAACGAAGCCCAAAATTGTACGGAAGCTAACTTCAATGAAATTTTCAACGTCATCAATTTGAAAGAAGATAGCAAAATTAGACCTCTTGCTGCATTTTTTAATAGCGATGCAATCATCTCTAAAAAGTCAAGGATTGATATAAATACCCCGTAAATTTTGTATTTGCCATTTCCATTCTTCTCTATCTTATTTTTATTCTACTTACATTTTTTATTTTAGTATTTCACCCAGTGTTTCTTTTTTTACTCTCATTGTAACCCGAAATGCGGATACTCACATTGCGGGCAACAGAATGGAGGGTGACCACCATTTTCAAATGTTTTTTCTGTTACTGTGTTATTTTGTAAATATTTCCCGTGTGTTTTTTATTCCACCATTGTTGTAAATAATTGTTTTTTCTCATTTTTGTTTTCATTCTTGTTTTACTTGTCATTTTTTTCTGTATTTCTACTCTTCAACAACAACATATACGCTTTTTTGGAGTATCAGTCCGAGGACTTTTTCTCCGTTTGAGGTGAGATAAGGAACAACAATAATTCTGAAAGAATTTGCATGATCGTGCCACCACAGAATCAGATTCAGAGTAATAAAATAAAAGAAGAAATATGTACAAAAGAGAGAGAAAGAGAGGAAAAACATGACAGGAGAAAATGAGTAAACGAGAGTAGCATTGGGAGGGAGGGAGAGACAGGTCCAACAAGGTGGGCGCTGATTCGCCGATCCAGTCCAGCTGGGCGTGTTTACTGCTTCCAGTGTAAAATTTTACACAAAAATTTTTTGAGTACACAATTAAGTAAATATATGAAATAAAAAGAAATAAAGGCAATTTCCGACTAAATAAGTAGTATTTACAGTAAAATAGGATTGGGGAGTCCCGGAACTATATAATAGAACAGTATCCCCGTATGCAAGCAATAATAGAAATAGAATAAAAAGTTCCGAATAAATATAGTACAAAACAAAAGAAGGATTGAGAGTCCCGCAGCTATAAAATTTATAGAGCAGTATCCCAATCAAATGAAACAACACTCTGAACATAGAAATTGTCTAGGTTATGCATTTTTCTTTATAATACAAGGTTGAAATAATACTGAATACTATTCAGTGATGAAACAAGTATAC
The DNA here is from genome assembly GCA_026290005.1 of Latrodectus geometricus. Taxonomy (NCBI): domain Eukaryota; kingdom Metazoa; phylum Arthropoda; class Arachnida; order Araneae; family Theridiidae; genus Latrodectus; species Latrodectus geometricus. The sequence continues at coordinate 9,916 of JAPDSC010134555.1, forward strand.
AAATAAAAATTTATGTACAGGGGGGAACGAACACCAAGTTCATTTGAAGTGCAATTAACTTCTCTTAATAGTTGCGATTTTACACTTGTTGGAGAGGGAAGTGTTAGCTTTCGGTAATAAGTATTTACCATTTTCCAGGGTGATTTGGGATTTGATGAGTGGGTTGTTGTTTTCTTGAATTTCTTGATTCTTGAAGTGAGAGGGATTTGTGCTGGTCGTTCTTTCTTCCGCTCCGCCTGTACGGTGAATAAACCGGTTTGGTTGCCACCGCCGCAGGTGTTTCTCCACCGACACTTCTAAACGCACACATAGCTAACTGAGTTCTGTGTCCCTGCGGTCAATTCTGGTTTTTCTAATCTCACTGCACTCACACCTTGTTAATTAGATCAAGGTCCCTGAGGAGGATTCTGGATATTTTCTTTTTATTCTAGACCAGGTGCTCACACTCTATTTCAGAGTCACTGGGCGGTCGAAATTCTTCTTTGTCTCCTCCGGGAGGAGGGGTTCCCTAAATTTACTTCCCACGTTGGATAGGCTAGGACTAGGATTAGGCTTAGGAACGGACGGCATGGAAACCACCCAGGACACTACTGCGCGTACTACGCAGCTACTAATGATCGAACATTTGTTCGATAGGCTAAGTGAAGTGGCCTCAATCTTAACGAACATTAGGAATTCTTATGAATTCACACAAGATGAACTTATAAAAGTTAACGACATGTGTGATAGATTTGCTAATGCTATTAAGCCACAAGGCAGCATTGAGCCTGTAAACACCAATGTAAAAATTGCAAATGAAATGCAAATTGATAACATAAATTATGGAGTTG
>JAPDSC010134570.1:0-30659 GCA_026290005.1 Latrodectus geometricus
AGTTTTATTAAAATTTATATATATACTACCTCTTAAGCTAATGATGATAAAATTAAAATGTAAATATGATTTCATGAACTAACTATATAATAATACATTTTTGAATAATTTAAAAATATAATTGAAATACAATTTTAAAGTTTTTTGTACAATAAATGAACATATTTTTTCATATTTATTAGTTTTTAGTATTTATAAACTTTTAATAAAACTTAGAATAAGGCAAACAAAAATCGAATGATTTAAGACATATTTAGGTTTGAAATTATTAACTATAAATAAATAAAATTTGAGTTTCATTTCACTAATATGTTTATCATATACACATGACATATATATAAATACATATTTTGAAAAATAGAAATCAAAGAAGAGCATGAAGATTAGAAATACAAAGTAAAATGTGCTATAATAAAAGTTGCTCTGAAATGAACTTTATTTCTTAATACATGAACTTTATTTCATGATACTTGATACATTACAGATACATACAATAACTTTATTTCTTGATACATTTCTTGAACTTTATTTCTTGATACATTTATTTCTTGAAAAACTTGATACAAGAACATGAAATTACTTATTTATGAAATAGATAAATTTATAATAGTTCATGCAAAAGAGGTTTCAGATAAGACAACACTAATCACAAAATTTTCTCCTGAAAATGTTTCCATTATTTACTTAGTATCTTAATAACATCAAATAAAATTCTGAAATTGTTTATTTTAATAAACTATTCGGTAACATAATTAAAGGAATTGGAATTTTGCAAGGAAAAATTCCAGAAAAAGACATAAACTGAAATGGTATAATCATTTCAATTATGTTTCTAAATCGGGTTCATACATTGTAATGATTATAAATTAAATTTTAAATTCAAGTCAATAAAAATATATTCATTATATTAAGAAAAGAGTAATCAGTTTTAAAATTTAAAAGATTTTACCTTAAAATTAGTTAAATATGTTACAATGCATAATAACAAGTCAGTTTTTAATATGCTTAAAGTATAATTATTTTGCATGTTTCCGTTTGTACTTTAATTTTACTTAATATAAAATGCACACGAGGGTGAATTATAAATAGATTACGGTTTTAAGTGGATTCCAATTTACTACAAATATGCAATCCCAATGTGAAGTCCGAATCCACGAACTGTTGAACCGAAGGCGAATGCGCTGTCATTCAGCTACGGCATTTAATACCAGAAAAACAGAATATCTAATCTTAATTAATCCTATGATAATTTAAATTTAGATCTTATAGAAGGAAAAAATTGTAAATGTTAAATTCTTAAACTATAAATGTTATAATTTTCGATTTGTATACACATGCATATATATATTTATTAAAATCACAGATTCCTATTATATATATTATTGTGAGACTATTATTACTGAATAAATGTTTATATAATAATTACTTTCTTCAGAAGTAGTTTTCAGAAATTAAGAAAATAAACAATCATACCACTTTATAATTATATTAATATTAATCCTTTTAACAAAATAAATTTCTCTAAGATTAATAATTTGTTTTAAAAGTAAATAATAAATAATTATTGGAAAAACAGTTTTTGACTAGACCCGTTAACCTTATAGTCCGGGAGCTCCCCACACAGTTATGTATGTATACCTAAATGTAACAATCGAAATTAAGATAATCTCGTTAAAGACACGTAGTGTTTAATTAATATTAGATCTCCAACATATGTAGTACTGCTATATCTGAAATGTAATTAAATAATATATTTTCAAAAATATTTTTTTTTGACTTTTGCATAAGTAAAATTGGTTAAAAGCTCTCCAGTTATTCTTACGTTATGTAGTTCTTAAAATATACTTTATTGCTCCCTTGTTACTCTGCTGACTCTAAAAGAAGATTCATAACTCATATTCAAAAGTAATTGACAAAACATATTCAAATATTTTTATTATTATCAGATTAGGCAAGAAAACTAGAAAGGAAACGAGTTTTGTTATATTGTCAAATTTATATTATTCAATGTCGTTAACTGCATTAAATTAGATTAAGAAACCATTAATTTTATTTTATAGTTTAAAGACAACCACTTATATGTATATTTCTCCATAACCTAATTAATATGATTGTTTATTTTATATTTTTAAACATACAGATTACAAAAACAGAAATTTTTTTAATTTATACAAAATACATGATAGTTTTATTTTTAAACAAAAATCACTAAAACAATTTCGAATAACATGAATAATTACTTTATTATATTGTATTTTAGAAAATCTTTAAAAGTTTTGTGTGTACTGTAACATAAAACATATAGTATAGCAGCTTTATGCATATTTGAACGAAAAATTATATTGATATTTTTTACTCATAAAATTATTTTTTATGTGTTTTCATTCTATGAATTCATAAATTACATTTTATTACATTTAATAATATTTAAAAATTAGCTTTAAAAATTGTAATTAGAAAATTAATCAGAAATTGATGTGAAATCAAAAATTTTTTCTCTTTCATTTATAGGGAGAAAAAACAAAATTACTAAGCTTAATTTATATTATGATGATTAGAATTCAGATCATATGAGTGGAAAAAATAATCCGTATTGAATATCCGAGTTCACGAATGAACAATATGAAAGAAAGTTGATTGCCATTCATTTAATTAGAAATCATCTTCCTTGCTTATGCATATTTATTTTCTTTAGAAATAATATTATGAAATAAACTTAAGTTGAGTGATTTTAGTTTAAAGGCAATAAAAGCTATTTAAATGATAAAATTTAATATATATATATATATATATATATATATATATATATATATATATATATATATAATAAGCAGAACAGTGTGAAACAATCACATATTAATATATTTTATATTAATCTTTGATTGCTTCACATAAAACTAAATACTTATTTTCGTTGGTGATTTTATGCTAAAAACTATTTATGATAGAAAAGTGATATTTTATTTTTCAAAAGTAATTTAAATATCTTGAACTGAAAGAATAACCAGAAATTACCAAATAATTTATTTTGAACTGGCCGGTTTTAAATATTCTTTTAGAATACGATAAATTTGAAGAATCAATTACAATTCTTAGAAAGGCTTTTTTAAGGAATACATTACTTCATATTTGATATTCAAAAAAAGAACGCACTCTCCATTAAAATAATACATAGAATAGTATTGTAATAAAATAATTTTAAAATCCTCTTTTTTAAACAGGAAAACTCTGTTATAGTATGCTACATTATTTAACTTAACTTGTAAAAAATCAACATCAATTTTGATTCTAATTAAATCAACAAATTTACTGAGGAACAAAATAAGATTTTTTTCTAAGCTGATGAAAAACCATAAAAGTTTATTTTAAGTAGAGCTATTCTTAAAATTAAAAATAAAATTATTTACTATAATTTTAAACACAAAATGCTTACTTGTTGATTAAATTCACATTTTTGTTCTTGTGTTAAAATATTTGTCGCTGTTTTAAAATGTCATATTTAGATAGATTAGATTAGATAATTGTAGCAAATGAATACGAAAATAAATTAAGTATTATTTGAGAAAACACTGTGCCAAAATAAATTAATTTAAATGTTTACTCTTTTTTAAAATTTATAAAATTAACTTTGAAACATGTTAAAAGATTGTATAAATGTTCACAGTAAAATTAATTCTGCCGAAGTTTTTCAGATGGAATATATTAAGAAAATTCATTAAGAAAATAAAAAGAAAACCCTATCAATTCATGTTTATAATTATTTTATTTTATACAATTAAAATTATATAGTATTTACAAGAAATTGAGATTTAAAGTTCATTTTTGTAAATTTAAATAGAATAAACAGTCATAGTTCAACTGTGCATTTAAACTATTTATGGATTCTTTTATAAAATTTTACCTTGAAAACAATCAAATACAAATATATAATTTATAAAAATTAAAAACAATATAAAAATTATCACACTTTCTGAAAAATTAAGTATTGTGACACACAGTAAGAAATATTTAAAATTTAAAAGCATGCGTAAAACTGGAAATTGTATATAGTTTGAAATATCCTTCCTTATTTGAATTATCCTTTCTTAAAATAATACATAAAATTGGGCAAATGAGAGTCCTTATATTCATTCAAAATTTGCTGTTTTATCTAATTGGTGAGGAATACTTTATTTTAGGAATAATGACCGAGTAAATATTTCTAAAAAGTTTCTTAGTTTTATGTAGTTAACAGGAAACATTTATCATCCTAGGAAATGTCTGAATGTCATAAAATATGATAACTAATAGAAGGTCAGAAATCAGTCAATGACATCTGGTATAATAATGTGATTGTGTGAAACATTTTAAATTTGTTATATTGCAAATAAATTCTACAAATTTTTGAAAGTAAACTAAATTTAATTTATCTGCAAAAAGTAATTGTATTATACTTTAAATTAATTTAAGCTTCAAATTAATTTAATCTAAAAAACATCCTATTAAGTGACATACCTAATATAAAAATATATAAATTTAATATTTATATCTATCTGCCTGTATAAATTATAAAATTTTCCCACTAGTGAATCATAAATTAAAAAATGAATCATCCTTAAAAAAATATTTTAAAACATAACTAAAATAATTTTTAAGAATATACTGTAAAGATAATTTTGATAATTTTTTTAATTATTCACTTTAGGTAATCCCATGTTTTTTTTATAAAACATTTTCCAAATATTTACTCATTATAATTTTAAAAATTGTCTTGATTTGTTTGTATAAAAAATAGTTTTAATAAAGATAGTTTTTAATGAGTGAAATAATTTTTTTGCTTATTACTTTTTAATAATTTAGAATGTTCTTTATTTTTTTGCATTTTAAACCTAATAAAAATAATTATTCCGTATAAAATTTCTTTACAATATGCTAGTTATGATCTTGGGAGTTATCTGAGTTTTTTTTAAGAACTGTTGCAATTAATGAATGTATATAAAATATTAATTTTTATATTTATTTGACGATGTTTTTTTACGAAAGTACATTTTTTTAAGAAGTTTCTTTAAGAATTTTATTAAATTTTACTTATTTTTTGTTTGCAATGTAAAGGAATCCCTTTTGAAAAGTTAAATACGAAATTCACATGCAAAAATAAACATTTTGAAAAAGAGTTTTGTGATAAATTATTTAAATTTGTTTATAAAGTTACAAGTTTTCGAGAATTTAAGGGGATGCTCCAAATCTAATTACGCTTTAAAATGAATTGAAAAGAAAGAAATAATACTAGTGCAAGTTTTGGAAACCACATCTGTATGCTCAAAAAAGTTTTACTTACTCAAATAAATGCAAACAGTATCCTCCTTTTATTTTAAATATGCAAAGAGTAGAATTAATTTTGTTGAATATTAAAATTGAATTTTGCTACTGTCACATTTTGTTTCTAAAATAATTTAAATACAATTTTCCTCCCGCAAGAAGATAAATTTTAATTTATTCTTACTTACATGTTTGAAAGATTATGACATTTGGTTTCAAATACTTATCATAAAGTTGCTCATAAGTATTTACAATGTATGGAATTTACTGAAAAATTATTACATTTTTTTTAAATTTAAAAATTATTCAAGCAATTAGACAAGTAAAAAGAATAGTTATGGAAAAATAGAATATTGTACTGTTTATATGACTTTATATTCATAAAACATAAAGTATGTAAAAGTCTATATAGTTTGTGTTTCTTACTTTTTAAAGTGTAAAAAATTTAATTATTGAATACATTTAATAATTTATTTGTTAAATACATTTAATAATACCATAAAACCATTTACTAATGGTTTTATAGTAATAAACTATATTTAATGGTTATTTGCCTCCCACCCTGTCTTTCTCTCTCTCCTGTCTTTAGGAAGCAGAAAACAAGTTTTTTGAATTAGTCAGAGATTATTGAAATAATATCCTCTTATCGAGGACAAAACCAATGGCTATAGCAGTTCAAAATTTTTGGGTTTCAAAACTCCAAATAATAATATGTTAAATGAATCTTTCATAAATGAGTATACATAAAACTTTAAAGAGAGAAAGTACTAAAACATTAACTTGTGTTTTAGCATTCAGTTAGAGTAAGAAAATGAAGTAGAAGCTTTGTATGGCATCTACTTGCATCCCTAAAGTTTCTTCAAGTCAGTTGATGAGAGAAAACCTACCACGACGTTTTTTCAATACTTATCGTTGCGGGGACTCATCACATTGTAGTCATAAAAAACATGAATTCTCGAAGTAAAATGTAAAATCACACTTTGTAGGCATTGTTTATACATTCTCACAGTGAGATCTGAACCGAACGCAGAACGCTTACTTTTTTAATCTCATTTTAAGACGACCTCTTTTAGTTCTAAAAAATTCCTTCGTTTTCTGTGTTTGTTTGTTGCTTGTGAGAAACATTATTTATTGTAATAAATGATTTCTGGTAATTCAAGTGCCAATAGATATTACCGAACTACAATGTAATTAAAAGTTGCATTAGTAAATTAAAAATGCTTTTGATACAATGATATACCATTCTTCCCAAATACCAAATTTTTATTTTCGTCTAGTTTGTAAATAATGTCAGAAATACGTGTGTCAAATTCTGTGACATTTTGATTTATTAAAATAAATTACTAATTTTATAAAAACACTCTAAATATCCATAAAGAATATTTTGCACATGTTAATTAATATAAATTAAAACTAGTTTCAATTTATATTTATGCATTCAAAAAAAAAAAAAATACTCTTATGTGGCATTTCTAATTTTGTGTTTCTTTTTTTTTGAAGTTACCAAATTTGAATAGCAAAAATTAAATTAATAAAACTTTTAAAATTTTATTTTATCTTAAGAGTATATACATATCTAAGAATTGACTTTTATTGCCAACTACTACAGCTCATTTTTTATATGTAGTGACTAGAATAGTTATAGTAGTGTATATACATCACATTATGAGCACACCTGCTTTTTTAACTATAAAGTTATATTTTTAATGTAAAAAAAAATTACGCAAAATTCTAAAGGGCTGTTACAGTACTATAGATTTTTGATTTGGATCCCTAAATTTCTCAGGTTCTCATCATCATAAATTATCTAATCAATAATTAATAATTTTTTAATAAGAAATAGTGACGGATTTTTGTGTAATATCTTTATTAAAAAACAGCTTTTATAATTTCGGAAATGTAGGAAGAACTTACGTGCAAATAATCCATTTGTAAGTAATAATGTGACAAAAAAATATGTTTTTCGTTTTATGCCAGCAGACTTCCCGGTACCTAGCTCCGGATGAGCTAAACAAAAATCTATATATTCCATAAATTTTTATGCTACTATTAAAGAAAAATATGCCACTTATTCTCAGACAAATTTTAAATTGAAATTCAATTTAATGAGCTCTAAAATACTAGACTCTAATCTAATTGAAAATTAACGACTAACATACATGCCAAAATAACAATTTTTATTAAAATCTGATTATTTTTCACCAATGCTTGCAATAGAGTGACACATTGGGGAACTTTAATGTTTTTAAAAAATTTAACAAATATTAATGTTACAGGTTTTGAATATGATAAGCATTAATCTATACATGGAAGAAAAATATTAAGTCAGAGAGGAAAATCATAATATGAACTTGAGAAATTTGCTGATACAAATCAAAATAAATCTCAAATCAGAAAATAAAAAATCAAAATAATAGCAATGTAAAGATAAATTAAATTTTAAAGAAAATAATTTTCCTGTTTCATTAAATGACATTAATTAAGATATTAATACTTTTTAATACTTTATAAGTTTTTAGCTTTTTGCTGTGTTCATTTTATTAGCATACTCTGCTCTAGCAGTGAAGAAATTTACTGTAAATTCATCTTTTTACTTTCTAAGTAAAGTTAAACAACTCTGAGGAATTCCCACTACACATCTAAAAGCTACATAATATTGTTTTATGGGTGAGCGTGCCAATATTACTAAATGCTTCATATTTTAAATTGAAATATTTCATGTACGAGGTAACTGATATATAATTTAGGAAAAGTTTACCTTGCAAATACTTAACAGTGCAGTGGAGTATAAGTTATTGATAATTAACTCTATCCTTAGTTTTTTAATAAAAGCACTGAATCCATCCAAAATTCCTCGTTTCATGAAGAATTTTGAATAATTTAGTAATTATAATTCGTGATTTTTAGCTCTTTAGAATATTAAAAAAGTATGCTGAACTTATATCTATACAGTTTATAATGAAAAAGTATCTTGTCTCTAAAATCTTTGATAAAATATTAGCTTATTGATTTAAAATATAATATGTATTTAACACAATTAGCTATGCATTTTAAGACGCTAGCATGCATTTATTCCTTTTAAAATTATGCTTTAAATACTCTTCATTAATAGCGTATTTCCTTAAAGAACGCTGAATGAAACGAAAATAATCCGTACATCCAAAAAGGTAATGTTTTAAATTTTATTTTATGAACAATAATACATTACCTTGCTATAAATTTTATCTCCAATTAGTTTTATGTAATTGTTTGAGTATATATATTTATTAGAATATTTACAAACAGAGTAGTTTAATATATGAGAACTATTATAAAAATAGCTTATAGGATTATTATTTTAGTGATATGAGAGATTTTAAAAGCTTGTTTTATATAATTTTACTCATTGCATGAGGCTCAAAATTTAACTGTTTGTAGTAGATACATATGAGTTTGATTCTTGTAGCTGGAAAACGATTTCGAGAAATTTTCATTTTTCCCCTCTTTTTGAGCATTCAAAGATTTTCTGATGTTATTTTATATGTAATCATCATATTATGACGTCGTGAGATAAACAATTTAATAACCTAAGTTTATTGTAAGCTATTTTAGTATCTGCTGCATAACTTAGTATCCAGGAAGACCTTTTCTGATGAATTGAGTAGAATTCGCAATCACTTTTGTCAAAAATATGGAAAATTTTCAGACTATCAGCTCGACCCACATGCATGTTAAATTCAAAAATACGTAAAAATGTGCAAGCGAATACTCCTTGATATTTTGGAGATTTTATTGACGCCAAGATAAGAGCCAATATTCAAGTAACAATCCTATAGGTCAGTAAATAAGCAAAAAATATAAGATTTACCAGAAATTAAATTTTATTGGAAAACATTTTTCACGAAATCAAGAAATCTCATTCGCAAAATCAAAGAAAATAAGTTAAACATTCAGCTCCCAATGTACAAGAATACCTTGCATCAATTCCTTGACCTTTCGCTCTGAAAAATGTTGTCTTTCTACTTAGTACTTTTGAGATTTAAACAAATGTTTATCAAATAGCTTTAAAATAACTTGCCAGTGGTCAATAATGAATAGATTTTAATATAATATTAATATATATCGATAATATATTTTAAGATATATTGTTAATATAAAGTAGTTCACACAATTGTTCGAGCAATAGATATACTTCATAGGTGCATCAAGTGCTCGAATTAAGTTGCAATACGACATACAACATAATTCTATAATGCTATGTATAAAGGAAAAAGACGAGCCCTATAAATTTTATATAATTTCATATTTATCTTGCTATTACATATTAAAATAATAAAATATTGTCCTGTTGGATTTATATTGGGACATAGTAATTATATGTGCATCCATGTTTGATGATTATTTTTTTCATCATTATTTTTAAATTCACTGAAGTTTACATTTAATTAGCATCCCCTAGCTCTTTCTTTGTTACTGCCATGAATAAAATTGATTATGATAAAAAAAGATACGCAGCTAGTCTACAATACAGCAACACCAAGAAACACTAGAAGTATCACAGCAAAATTCAATTGATGGATAACACGTTGTACAACAGTCAAATGATTTAAATTACTAATTCTTTTGTGCAGTGAAGATGTCGGCAATATCAGTTGTTTGAGCATTCACCATTAGTGGTTATAACCGCTGACGACAGACTTAACATGGAACAAAGAGGCATTGGATGAATCCTTGGGGCATAGAAAATGATACTGTCAATCTTAATCTGATATAGCAGTTGTTGATATAGAGCTATTTGCTGTGGAAACGTAGACCACACGTTTTTGATTGCAGATAGATCGTCAAAACAAGAAAGTGAAGGAAAAATACAATGTAAGGAATAAAGAGACTTTGAACAATGTGAATCAATGTGGTCACTCATTATCCTGTTGGTACATGGATGCTGTAATGGAGGTATGAGAGGATTAAAGACAACACTTCATATAAAGAGTCCCTTTTGGTGATGATTTGGTGATGATATTTTTCACCAAGAAAATACCATAGTTTCTTAACTAGGAGAATGAGAATATTCATTTATTATTACTTGAGGATTTGTAAGCTCATTGAGATATATATATTTTCATGTTAATTTTTACATTCTATTTCTTTATAGTGATGCAAATACATTTTAATCATAGTAAATATATATTCTACAATATAATTATAATTACTATAAACTGATTTATACTTACATTAACACCAACTACGCAGTGTCTTTTTAGTGTAAAACTAAAAATACTATTTCTGTGGTAGTAAATACTAAAAATAATTTGAAACATTAAAATTATATAGCCTTTTTTCACTCATTTCTACATTTAGCAAGAATTGATATAAATAAAATTATTTTACAACATTTAAAATCTGATTTTCGAGATAAAATTTAACTTTCATCATATTTAAATATAAGATATTAGTTTTCATTTAGTTTATGACAATGATTCTCAACCTATAAGGCGCATCCCCTTATGTGGGAGCAAACACAATATGCACATCCATGAGAAAATATTTAATAAAATTTGGTTAACTGACTAAATGGCAGCACACACACAAAACAAAATACTGCTCGATATAATATTTAATAATTAACTTATTAAATCGAAACAATTTATTTATTTTATTTAAAGACAAATTTAGTAATTATGAGAGACCTCGTTGACCCCACCTCGCATACTAAAGTTTTTCGAAATGAAACTTAATATTGTAAATAGATACTCTCAGTTCTTTTTCTATATTTAGCTGGGATTTAAATTTTGCCTTCAAAGGAACCACCACAGACAATCCAGTAACACAATGATGAAAGGTAATGAAATAGGAAATGTCCTTGTTTTTAGAACAGACATCTCATAATATATTCATGCCTAAAATTCAACATATAATTTCTTACTAAATTTTCTTTTGCTGTTGCCATTTGTGAAATCTATGAGTGTTTACTTCTTCGATAACTGCGTACTCTTCAGGGTTACTATCAAATGAATATTAAGCCAACTCGTAACTTGTTATCACTTTGTCAGTATCAAGAAAATACTTTTTTAAAATTCCTTGCCAATAGAGCTCAATGATTTTCAACGTTTACAAAAAAAAAAAAAAAAAAATAATAAAAATAAAAAATTAAAAAAAATAAAAAATAAAATAAAATTCATGTTGTCTTTCAGTTTTTCTTTAAGTTTAATCATAACCATTCAAATTTGGAAACATTTTTATACAAATTTTTTTAAATCTCTGATACAAAATTCTAGTTTTTTACAAAAACATTAACGTTTTCATATGTATCCAATAAGTCTATTTGATCCTTGAAGTTGAAGATTCAAGTTATTCACTTAATAGAATACGTTGACCAAGTAGGCCAATTTTATAACAAATAAATCATTGTGAAAATCATTGGCTTCTGTGATTTCTTCTCTTAATTCATGAACACGTTGCAAAAATTTCAAACGAATCTTTATTGCAATAAAATGTACATACACACCTGTCTTTACAGAGTGGGAAAAAGTTCTTAATTCCAGGGATCTCATTCCTTATATTATTTACAACTGTTGCAACCGTACTATATTTACATCAACATACATTTTTTTGGAAGCAAGGGCTTTTCATTGTATTTTGTAATGAGTTAAACACATTGTGGTAATTTTTGTTTTATAAATGCTTGTATACTTTGGAATCGTCTGGACATTGAATTTTTGAGAAAAGCTGATACTACACATTCATTTGTTTCACCAATTGGAAGGATGATCGAATGATTTGAAAGAGGTACAGACAACAATTGTTTTGCAAAATTATCTCCGAACATAGTTTCTAAAAGTACAATTGCTGCTGTCAAAATACGTTTTTCACGAATGGTAAGAAGCCTTTTTCATCTGCATCCATATTTATGTTATTATGAAAATTTGTAAGAAGTAATTAAAGTTTCTTACAAATTTTTATAATAACTAAAACTTTGTTAGTTATAGACAAAAATGTTTTAAAAAATGTGTTTTGATTTTCATATGATATTAATTTTAATTCGATGACTTCTCTGTTTTTGTAAATGTACTCATTATGAAGTGTTTCCTAATATTGCTTTAAGTTTACTGTGTTTTATGTTTTCTGCCACCAACAATGAGAAAATAGATCTAGAGACATTCCTTCTTTATTTGCACACATAATACTTGTAAATCCAAATATTAATTATTCTTGGAACTATTTACTTGATTTTATTTTCGGAGAAACTTTTCTCTGTATATCGTCTGATGCTTGAGTATCGTCTATAATGTTCGCTTACTATCACTTAAAATTGCATCCGTAATTCTGCATAAATTTGCTCCATGAATATATAATACGTTAAATTGCAATTAACACATAAAACATACACATTCATGATAGAATTGGTAGTTATAGAAGGATCAAATCAAATTTGGCTAGAATTATAACTGACATTATTGAGCATTTTTTTTTCCTTTTCTGAAAACAATTGCTCACATCCGAATATAATCGCGATGGTATCTTGACCACATAACAAAATGTCTGAGACAAACAAGGTTCTCGTGAAACCACGAGAATATCCAACCTGATGGATGCAAGATCAATAAAAGTTTACAAAATATTTTTTTTTTTTAATGCTGAGGATCGGTGTTGCCAAATGGTAAAATATTTTTATATTCTTGATAACGTGTGAGATTTAAAGCTAAGATCCTAAAATGGGTTTAGAGCCAAATATATTCTCATTGTATATATTTTATTGTATGCGGGGAGAGGGGGGTGCGATGAAATGTCTGATTGAAAACAGGTGCGGAATACTGAAAGGTTGAGAAATATTGGTTTATAATATAATTTAAAATAAATAACAATGATGTTTTTTTATTTGAAATAACATAAAATTTCCTGTATTTTGATATATTCTTCTCCACCAACATTCAAGTTTCTTATTTTTTTTCAATTTTTCAAGTTTCATTAAAAAAATTCCGAGCTAAACTCATCTAGATTTATAGTTAATGAACGATAATTCATCTTAAATCTGTCAACGTGAATCCTACATTTCAGATACTTATGATCAATTCTTACATAATTTATCTTAATATTTATTTTCCAGCATTTTCTTGTGTAATGGAGATACCTTAACATTTATGTACTATATTTTTACTAATTGCCTTTGCTCAAAAATTTTACTGTAAGCTTCCCATTAAATAGGAAATTCGATATAAATGTTTATGTGATAGGAAATGTAGGATTTCTATTTTAACTCTATCCTCACAAATAAGAAAATGGCTACTTACGAAATTTAAATATTTTCTTTTCATGATATTACAATACTACCTAGATTATATTTCTTGAAAAATAACGCTAGCAATAAAAATTTTTTTAATTCACATATTTGAGTTTCTTTTCGATTTTTCGAATGTTAAAAATATTTATCTTTCAATGAAATTTGTTTATGTATTAATAAATGATTACGTATTTGTTATTATTAATTATGATAATTGTAACATTAAATGGTATATAGGAAAGTTTAGTTTTCAATTCAATATGAATTATAAATTTATAAATAACTAATAAAAAAAGCATAATAAAAAAACATAAGCAATTATTTTTATATTCTGTTTCACTCGCCTGTTTTTTCCTAACATGTAAAACTCGTCACATATAACATATCAAACTTTAAAGTGCTCAAATCTCAAATTTAAAATATAATTAAATAAAAGTAAATTAGTTTACATATATTCTTATGTAAGTGTGCTTAACATAATGACATTTAAATTGCGATTAATGAAAAAATAATAAATATAATTGGTTATAATTATAACCAACAATAAAATACCTATTTCGAATGAAACAACATTTCTTCTTCGAAAGCATTACAGTCTCTTACAGGCCAAAGTCATCTCCAATAGCTATTGCCATCTGGTAATTGCTTTTATTGCGTATAAAACTAAAAACAATATGAAATTACTTCGTTTTCAAACTTCATTATAATCTGTAATGAAATAGTCTTGCCAGTTTCAAATAATTTTTCAGTTATTAATGAATAGGGTTTTTATATGAAGTTATTTGTTTTAAAGGTCATTTGTTGTTACAACGCACAATTCATATTTAACGTATAAAATTTTTTTAGTAATGTCTGTTAACCCAAATCCAACTGAAACATTTAATTTCTAAAGTGTACGATTGAAAAATTTCATGAATATATTTTAATAATTGTCAGAGTAAAACTATCTCTTTTTTAAAATAAAACCGAAAATTCCTATCTATCGAAACTGAATGTTTAAGTTATTTAGTTAAATAAATATTGGAAAGTAAAATATGATTAAAGAAATTTTATTTGAATAAACCTTAATTTATTTATAAAAAATTTATAGTAAAACTGAAAAATATTAAAAAATATAAAATTTCTAAACATTATAGAAAAGTTTTAAAGTACAATCAATAACTTTATAAAAATATATTAAAGTATTCTACTTTATGTAACACATCTATATAGAATTTAATACATTCTTTTCAACTATTACAATTCTTATCTATTCGAAATATATCATAAAATTATGTATCAATAATTGCTTATATTAAATTTCTAAAATCCCTATATACTATATCTTCAAACAACAATCTATTAAAAGTTACTTTACAAATAAATGTTTTCGAAAAATGTTCAAAATTTTTAACAAATTTTAAGAACTATTTGAAATCTATTTATATTACAATTAATATTACGTACAAACATTTTAATTCATTTTTTTCTATCATTTTGTTTTAGATGATAAATAAATGTTAACTGCTGAAGAATTTTTTTTAAGCTCAGGAATTATAAAATAAAAATTTTCAGCAAACGTAATGAACACCTAAGGGAAATAGAACACCATTTTTTAAAATTAATTAAAGCTTTCTTAATAGTTAGGTATCTCTAAAACTTGAATAACAATTTAATTATTCTTTAAATCAAGTTATAGAATTTATAAATAGTGAAAGTAGATTTTTTATTATTATTACTCAATAAATAGACTATTTGTCAACTCAATTAATTTTCATAATTTGAGACTTCTGAAAATTGTCTTGAAATATAAATATCTTATTTAAGAATATGTTAGTTTTAACATATTTTTTAAAATGAAATTCAATTTTCAAAATATATATCAATGAAATTATTGACAACATATATGTTTTCATAAATAAAATCTTCCCATTGAAATTATTTATTGAAATAAATTTGAGCGTATTTTATTACACAGTGTCACATAATTCTTTAAAAGATCCTGACACATTATCTTCTTTTCACTATCATATATTATAAAATTGATTCACAATATATATCAAAAGATATATATTAAAGTAAACTCTTATTTTTTCTGTAAAAACTGTCAATTGTTTTTGATAGATGGTTCTATTTCTATAACGTGTTTGAAAATTCAAATTTGATAACTTTTTTTCCATTTATAATTGTGAAAATAATGCATTAATTCTTCATTTGTTATATCTTTAAGAGAATAGTTTTTTTTAAGGAAATAACTTTATAATAATAGTCTTTAGAAAATATTCTAATAATTCAATACTTCTATAAATAACTATATATAATATTCTAAAAAGTCTGTGCTTCTATTGTTTGCATATAATATTTTAATAAGTATATGTTGTATTTCAAAAGTTAATCAGCTTAGTGAAATAATATTTCAAAAATTAATCACTGGCTAATCTACGCATAATAAATTGCTTGCATTGAGTGTTTTCAATGATTGTTTTTCATGAATTATAAATTTTATAGTTAAAGTAATAAACTATTGAATGAATATAAATTATGAATGCAAACTATGGTTTTAAAATAATTAAAACCAAATATTTGGGTATAAGCTTTAATCAACTATTGAGGTAATTGACAAATATATTATATCTAATATTTAAACATTTTATGTAAGCAACACATCCCACACATAATTATTCTTTTATCTGTAAATACATTATATCAAGTATTGTATGTTTATAAACACAGTGTTCAACACAGTTTAACAAAGCTTACAGATTGTATTTTGTATAAATATTTCTCAAAAGCCATGTAATTAAATGAAATAGAACTTTTGATAAGAAAGTAAATTATTTTTAGCTGTTTTCTTAATATATTTTGCTGTGCTATTTTGAGTAAACTTTACAAGTATTGTTCAAAATGAAGTATTTTGATAATGCTAAAATAATATACAAATTCAATTTTTATGGAAACAATTTTAATATATGTTTTATTTTTAAGTATGATTAAATCCCTTGAAAAAAGATTTAGAAATAACACAAAAGTATTAAGTTAGTTTTTCCTTGTGTTGTTAATAAGGTTAAATATTGTAAGAGTTTACTAGTTTTATTCATTTAAACGTTGTAGATATAATTTTTAAGAAATCTATTAGTATTTTATTTCACGCAAAATATTTTTTCCTTATTTCCAAACACAATATATTAACGTATACTGAAAAATTTTATTTTTAATTCTGTGTTAAAAATTACAATACTGCGTTCATGTAAGAAACTATTTCAATTATAGAAATATCTAACTTAATATCGATTTTAACCAAAATTTGAGAAAATAAAATGGAATAAAACAGAGTTAAAATACCCTAAATTTGAAAAGCAGCATTATATATGATTAAACAGTCATATTTTAACACTTTACCTGTTTATTGGATATATTACAAAATACACACGCAACAAAATAAAGGCTAATCAAAAATAAGAAAAATGATTTTGACTTAGTCTTATGAATTTTATTTATTTTATAATATTTTTTATTAAATGAAATGAGAGTAGTATTTCCTAGATCTTATAAATCCTTATACACATGTGTCTTTTAGTCATATCTTTTGAAAGCATGCTCCAGGACAATTAGTTATACTACATGATTGAAAATTCAGAAGAAAATGCATTTCAATTGCAGGTATAAAATAATAAAAAATAATTATTTTGCTATAAAATTTTTTATTCCTAATAAAATTAATTATTCCAAAATTTTCAAGCTCATATTTCATGACATAATCAATGCATCAAGTTTGTGTGTGAGTATTTAATTTATTTGGCTTTTACTCATTATACATTATCTTTCTTAAAAAAATAGTGAACCATTAAAAAGGACCACAGATATGGTACACTTTTTAATGGGTAGATGAACAGGTGAAAACTGTTGAACGGTATACGTCAGTAAGAATATCCTTTCTGAAAATAATATACGATGAAATCAAAAGGATAAATAATCTTTCGTCATTCAACATTAGCTAAGATTGAACCTATACGTTTCAGCTCAGAAATATATAATGAAAACCAATTTTCATTTTGCATCAATATGAAAATTAAAAAAAATACATAAAATATTTGTTGCTGATTTTCTCTCGGAAGGAAATAAATTTATAAATATTTTGCTATTAATTTTGTGAATTCTGAATAATCTTTGGGGTAGTTTATATGTTGCTTTTTAGAAAGGTTTTTAGTTATTTCAATATTTTGTTAGCATATAATTAAACTTTAATATTTCTGATACATTTTAATGATTTGTAAATTATAAAATAACGGATTTAAAGAAACTGATATTTTTATGACTGAAATAACAAGTCTATTTTTATAATAAAAGAATTCCCGTAGATAATTTTCTTTTCTTATTTAAATATTGCATTATATATGAATATAATATTAGGATTCTAAAAATTACGAGTATTTTATTTTTTCAATGACAATATATCATTTTTTTACTGTCCATTCATGTTATTAATTACGCATGTCTTTTTAACTATTGACGACATATATAATGCCGTGTAGTCTTGACTTTCGATGTTTTTTTCAATATTTTTTTCCATGTGATACTTTGTCAACTTGATGTCTACTTAGCTACTAACATTTTGTCGACGTGACAGGAAAAGGATTGCGTTTTCTTATTTAATGTGTGACAAAAGGATTGCAAACTGAATAATACTGACAAGGAAACTCAATATAGCCTATCCCATAACATTTATGATTTCCAATATCATTATTATTTATTAATTATTTGTTTGCCGTGTAATTTATAGACAGCCTATGTTAATGCATAAAACAATTAATTTAATTGTAAAGTTGCATTTGAAATATTTTATCACTCATAATATAATTACTGAAATTTAGGAACCTTAAATTTAAAGGATGCCACATTACTTGCATTTATTTAAAAATCTTATAAAAATAATTAAAAATGTTGAATATGTTGCTTAACCACAGAAAAAAAAACGGTAAATTATAAAACTTGAATATAAAAGGATAAATGTTTCCCAATTATTTTTTTTCAAAAAGAAATGTAAAATAAAAGAATGCTAAACATGTAATTTTATCAAGTATTCCTTTTAATGGGGTTAAATATATATTCTAATTCTCTACCCCCTAACCATCATACAAGTAAAATGAACTAGACCAAAATAAATGATGAGGTATTTAATGCCTTTACATTAACAGTTTCTAACTATAAATATTTTACAGAATCGCTTGGAGGAAAATAAACTAGAAGTTTCAAATTACAAATATCACTAATTTTTGAAATGCTCTTTCATTTTCTATTTTACCGTCATTATATTACCATTTTTGAAATACATTTACAGCAACATTAACATGTATTTGTTTACAAGTAATAAATTCCTTATAATTTGTTAACAAATATTTGTGAAATAATACATTATAATCATTATTATTTCCACTAACAGAAATTAGTTATTTAAACAGCAAATTATAGTTCCATCGCCTAAGTGTTAAATTAAATAAGAGAATGTGACTTTTCATTCCACAAAAAGTTATGTGCTTGTTAAATCGATATGTATTAATTATTTTTTATACAGATTTTCTTTCCTATAAATTTTGGTTTGTACAGCAAAATTATTTTGTTTTGTAATTTTTCAGAAAAATAACGTTTGAAATAATGTTGCAAGAGTTTTAGTTTCCTGAATGAATATTTCAAGTAGTGATAAATGAAAAATACATTAACATGAACCAGCGAATTAAAATGTCTATCTTATATTATGGGAAATGTGCTATGTTCTATAATATAGTCACTTTTAAAAAATATTGTATTTCGTGGATACCGAGTTTTTTTTATTACTAAATGCATTTCTATCAGAGTGAGTGCTTATTAATTTTCTTGAATTTTGTGTCTCAAAACGAATGAATAGTGTCTCTTACATTTGAAACTATTGTATGAAAGATATCACGTGAGTGTTCAGAAAGGACTTACTACTATTCGAAATTGTTCAGTCATTTGCTACGAACATTTATATTACTACACATGTAAGAATGACTAGTGTTAATGGAATAAAGTTTCAATCATTAGATAGACATTCATAAGTTTTTTTTCTGATAGAAGCAAATTAAAAATGTAGATTATAGAAATGAAGAGGAAAAATAGTTTAGAATAAAAAATCGTAAGCAACGCTTAACCAATGTTCATAAAAATACGTATGGAGAATGTGAATACAATTAGAATGAAAAGATAAACTTCTATTTAGCAAAGATAATCATAAGGAAAACTGCTGCATTGTTTGAAGCTAATGTTACGAAGCTCACTACTACTATAACAATGACGAGGAAACTATTGTTGGGTGACTTTAAAGATATTTTTATGATTTCTGTCTAAAAAGGAAATTTCCCTGTGAAATGCACTGCTGTCTTATGGACTAATAACTTAAAATATCCCGAAAAAATGTCCAACTGATTAATTTTTTGTGAATATAGAGGCTCCGAAATAGAACCGATACGTCCACTCTACAATTTTAGTTATTCCTAAGCTCAGTAATTATACATGCTAATAATGTATAACTTACAACATCTGTTATTCTCAAAAGTTCACGAATCAATCTCAATTTTTACATCTAAAAAATGCAAATGAGAAATATGAACGACATTTTTTTCTTCAGTGCATTTTGAACATCGCATCGTTCTAATTGTTTTTAAGTAGATACAAGCGTTTCTTTTTATTATTTTTTTTAAATTTTTTTTTTAAGCATTGCAGATATTTCTGTGTCATTCAAACTACCATAACCTTCATAAGTGCTTTTAAAATTTTCACCAACTTGATAATTTTTATGATACCATGTTCTTCCTATTTTTTCAATTTTTAAAATGTTCAGTTGTCTTAAAAATCTCTATAAAATAAATGCATTTCTATGCTTATGTCCAGATTCCTCCGATCTTATTTCTACATGTTAGAAGCTTTTTAATACACCTAATATTAAGTAAATTATTTTTATTGCCGTAGAATCAAATTTACACTAGTCATAAATAATTCAACAATTTTTAGATAAATATTCTTTCCATGTAAGAGCACATAACGAAGATCCTAGTGAACAAAATGGTTTCCTGTAAGGTAAACAATATCTGAGTTTACTTTCTTTTAATTATGTTTCTTTAAATTATATTCAGAACAATGCTTCTCTATCAAATATAAATATAATATTTTTTAGTGATGTATATGCAGCTGTATTAATTATTCTCTTTAAAATCAATAGCTAAAAATATCTTGTAATGAGTAACTCAACTATTAATAATCAATAAAAAAATGGAAATTAATAAAAAAAATTCACTGAAATTAATGTACAAATTTTCAAATTGATATTTAAACTCGGAAAATAATTTTTCGAATTTAAGTATTCATAATTATTTTATTTTTGGAAGACCTTTTATCTTCTACCTGATATTGTTCAAAAGAAATTTCTGTACCAAGTAATCATATCATAATTGTAAATCATATTATATACGATGGGTTTTTAGATCATTTCCTTATAAATATATTTTTCAGTTTGATATAAGTGAGCAATATTGAATAGGAAATGAACATTGAAAATTTTATAAAACTGCGTATTTTATACAAATAAAGCTCTTTTTTTTGGCTATTTTGACTAAAAATAAAACAAATCAGGAAATAATTTTTTTACTTCATGAAAGAAATTAATGCGATTTTTTTTAGCTTAAATTCATTTTTTGTTATTAAATAAACTTTTAAAGTTATTTTAATTAAAATAATTTACATATTATTCCCTCATTTAATGTTATTTTAAAATAAAAATGTGTTGTAAATTACTTGAGATTTGCTTAAAAAATCTATTTTATTTATTTTTTTTATTAGTTGGTTTTTTTCTAAATTTAATTTTTTTCACGCTTGCATAATAAAATCTTAAATTAAGAGCTTTTGAAAGTTTGTAAACATATTTGAATGACAAACATTTTTTCTATTAAAATAGTTTCCATAATCAAGGAAAACTTGTTTTGCCTGTTACTAAGCAAACAAAAATATCTTGATAAATTAAACTGAAAAAATTGTTTAAGGATAAAAATATGGTTTTTTTTTTTTTTTTTTTTTTCCAAAAAAATTGAATTCAGTTAACGAAACTTTTATTAAAAATATTCATATTAATCTTCTCAGATCAACGTTTTTTTATTAGATAATGTGTTACAATTTGGAGTTATTTTGGGTATATTTTATTTCAGAAATTAAGAATAAATTTCATGAGCAACTCAAAATTGAGTAAAATTAAAAATTTAGAATGTGCTGATAGTTTACTATTACAATTAGCTTAATAACATTTTGACAAGCACATTTGACGAATTATCTTATGTTTCTAATTTTTCTGATGTAGTCAGACGAATCACAATCCAAACCTGAAATGGGACTCGAACTTACGAACTATTAAATAGAAGGCAAGATCGCAAATTATTCAGCTATCGAATAGGCTATGAGGACTTCTTAAATAAAATAAGTAACTGAATAGTAAAAGTAACTCAAAAGATATTACTGATCAATTCGTGTGTTTAGATTGAAACAAAATTCGTGTTTTGATTTAATTTGTTTCTAAATAATTGAAAAATTATTAAGAATGGAAACTTAAGAAATCATTATTTTTATATTTATACTGTAACAAATTCTATACTATTCAGCTGTTTGGATAAGACCTTATTTACAAATTATTATTGTAATAAAATACTTAATGTTATTAATTTCCTTTGAATTAATTAATAATATTTTATAATATTAAATATCAGAAGTATACTGTTTCATTTAACTGTAGCAGCATTTTATTTGCTTAAACGTACACAGAAAGGAATTAAATTATTATAATGTACAAAATTAAAATTCTAAATCGTCTAAAATTAAATATATCATCAGCAATCTTATTTGTCATCAAGTGATTTTATGCAGTGAATAATTTAATTTAAAATAGAAAAATATTTATTTTATTTTGTAATTTATATTATATATTTGGTTAAGATGAAAAGCATTAAACAAAAAATTTTAAATTTCTATGTCATTCTCCCTCAACTTTTGACTATCAACTCTTTTTAACATTGAATATTTGTAAGGCTTAGATAATTTATTCACTGACTAAATTCAATTAATGAATTGAAATTTGAACTTTTGTGAAGCGATTTAAAATTTGTCTTCTGTATGCACAATTTAAACTAAGCTTTTATCTCTTTGACTTCATTTTTAAAGCATTTTTATTCTTTTTTAATGCTTCTTTTTAAAGCATTTAGCAATGCAACTGTGTAAAAATGATCCGGCAATGACAGCTGTTTAAGTTTTTTATTGACATTTGTTTTTACATATTACAGTAACAAATAGATTAATTTAAAATAAAAAGTAACAATACATGAAATTTTGAAAAAATAATATGGTTATTTTTAATTAGGAAGATTAATTATGCATTCATTCAATTTTAAGTATAATTGAATAATACTCATATTTTCCCAAAGTTAATACGAATTTGCTTAAAAAATTTATAAAAGTCAGCTAAGCGGGTTTAATTTTTTTATTGAGTAAAATGTTACTTTAAATATTTTTCTTATGATTATTGAAACATTTTGATTAAAAAATGCTAATACTTGACACTTATTCAATTGAGCAAGTTGAATTAGGGTTAAGTATTTGGAATTTTATCTGTTTATCCATAGTAACTATTTTCAGTTAGTACACAGAATCATCTTACGCATTACTTACATACAACTGAATAGTCATCTGACAAGATATTTTAGTTAACTCAAGTCTAAGCTATTGATCGGCAAACTTATGATTTCTAATATTCTTCTCTGAAATTAATTTTTGGTAATATATTAAGGCATGGTATGATAACCTATACTGAAATTCACAGTTTCTCAATCATACAAACATTAAAACTTTTAAGACATAGGTAAAGAAGGTTTTAATAAAAATTCATTTTTCCAAGAAATTTTGACAGTTCACTTTCGCATTATTTGGAAGATCTTTCCATTTTATCACTACATCTATTACTTCTTTTATTCTGAAATGTCTGCTATTGAGTTTTTATTTATTTATTTTTTTGCGTTTTTTTTTTGCAAATACTGCTAGTAGTAAATATTATTTGAACAATCAAAAAAACTAATTTTCTATCAAAAAATGTTTTTCCTGAATCATTTTATATCGCAATTTGCTTAGCATAATCTTCATCCTATCGTCTTTATGGTACTTTAACAGATTTGGTTTTCTATTTAATTTCCAAAGAAAAAATATTTAAACCTAATTTTTAAATGAGCCAGACTGCTCAAATGTGCAACAATTTTAACTATCAGTCGTTATAACTAACAAGTAGATAACAAGTAGGTATAGTTAGTCGTTACAACTAGCAAGTAATAATTTTTAATTAAAAGCTGGAAAATTGGTCTACAACCTCAAATTGTTTATTTACATTTTTTCTTCAGATATCTTATGTTTCAGAAAAAATCTATATTATTTTGATCAATAGTAATATCATTTTTAGGACATTTAAGGATGATACATATTTTCAAATCCAGTTATTCAGGAAATGCCTAAAACTATTTTTTAAGCTCAGATTATTCTAACCCATAGAGAAAAATCCCTCAAAAAAATTTAAAAGTATGGTTTCATCACAATTTATTTTAGTCGTTTTATAGAATCAATCAACATTACTTAAAATAACAGCAGAGTTACGTTTTGATAAATACATGAATTACCTAGTATTTATAATTTTTATCAATTAAATATTATGAATTACATAAAATTATTCAGTAAATATCTTAGTTAAGGCAAAGTAAAGTAATTTATGTCCAACTCTGATGTTTAAGTAGAAACGTTGAATTTTGATTCTTGTTACTTAGGTGGTCTATACATTTTAGTACATGACAGACAATTTACTACACATGAATGGTACGAAGATGTTGAACAATGTTTTAAAGGCAATTTTAAAGGCTCTTTTAAAGGCAATCATCGCTACTTAAAGATGTGATGAGATGACGTAATGGGATATGCATGTAGAATTCTGTAAAATATTTCTTTTATAGAACTAATAATTATAAACGATTTTTTCATTGCTATAAGTTCTCCTACATTAATTCAAAAACATTCAATTTGTTAAGTGTAATAATTATCTATTTATAATTTAATTTAAGAAAATGAATACTACCTAAATTGTTTAATAGTTTTTACATTTAAAACTATTACATCAATTTAACGGAAATTTAGAATAATCTGATACAAATATCTAAAAATACTTAACTCAATTTTTTTCAATTGTGTCCTACTATTACTTACAAAACCATTATATTTAAAATTCAGTCTTAAAATAGCATTTGATAACTGGTGCAAAAAAGTAAACTTTCAAATAATATAAAATCATTAAAAATTGTGTCATAAAAATATAATGTAATGAAAAGTATTGAAATATTGAAAAAATTATTATTATTAATTTAATATTGAAAAAAGATAAACAATTTAATATTGAAAAAAGATAAACCAGTTTTTAAATAGTATTTTATGTATTTAAGATGCTTATGTTAAAAAAAAAAAAAAAAAAAAAAAAAAAAAAAAAAAAAATATTCGAGGAAATTTTACAAGAAACTGTAAAAAGCTTAGAAATAATAAATGTTAGTTGGATAGAGCAATATCTCTAAGATAACATAATATAATGGCTTTTAACTTCTCAAATTTCAAGAAAGCCACTCAAGAATAAAATCACATAAACCTAGCAAAATGTTTAACTACAACTAAAAAAAAAAAAAGATTATCAAGCATCTAAATGAATAAAATAGATAAATCTAAACTAATTAGACAATTTTAGATAAATAATAGATAAGTCATAGTTACCAGTTATTTACTAAATTTAAAAAATCAAGAAACATATATTATAATTTCTAAATTTGTAAAGATTTAATAGCATCTTTAATAGCATAGCATAAAATCATCAATTTAAAAGCATCCACCTCCACATCTGACTTTTGAAGTGTCAGATGTGGAGGTATTTTAAAATTCAATACTATGATTAAATAATCGTTTCTGCTTGTTTCAAGACTTGCTCTGAAATTCATTCAGATAAACCCGAAACGAAGTATGAAAAAAAAAAATAGCTTTTATGAAAATGCTGAAAAAACACTGCATACACTAGAATATAATAAAACGGATATTTCAGTTTATAAAATTGCATTACTAAAATAAAATTACAGGTTTTGCAGTTCTTATTTTTATTTATAAGTATAATAATGAGTAATAATGAAAGTAATTGGATAAAAATATGATGGAAAAATTCCTAAATATTATGTTAAGTATTACGAGTATAGGAACTTGTCATAGTATTTCAGCAATTATTGCTTATTTGTAGTTTGAACTACTTTTTAAACAGATGTTATTTAGAAAAAATTAATATGCAAAACAATTAAAAACAAAAGAATATACGTTGACATATTTTTCATTTTTAATTTCCTGGGATTTATTGGTTGAACAAATAAATTATTTTAATACAAATAATCTAAAAATCTAATAGATCTAAAACATTTTTCACAACTTTCTAAATTAATCAAAATATTTTTAATTTCAATCAATTTAACCAAGAAAAATTTATTCTCTAAAATTCCTGTGATTTTTTGAGATCTTACTAAGTATTAAACTTGTATAAACTAATTTTATGTTTGGCTATAATGCATTCGAATGTGCATCCATTTATTAAATAATTATTGTAAAATTAATAAGTTCTATATTTTTCAGCATCTTCAGGCAATTTCTCAAAATATCATCAGTCCTATGATTTATGGGAAGATAAAAATTTATAGCAGTATAGTATGTTTATTTACACTGTATCAAAGGAATTGTCATGTATGTTACAAACCAATATTTAAATATATATTCCGATATATATTTAAATACTTTTCCGAGACAATATATAAATATATTTTCTAAGACATATATTTTTTGTTTATTTTCAATGAAAGTCTCAAAAAACATATATATATATATATATATATATATATATATATATATTTATGAATTTCATTAATCATTAAATGATTTATGCTATCAAGCTAGTCATTAATTGTATTATTAATTTTACACAATTTCATTTGTAAGCTTTTATGTAGTAACTTTGCTTATGTGTTATGGCAGATTTTTATGCTTCATTCTTAGAAGTATACGAACTATCATGCAGGCAACTGTTTTAAGCGCTTTTAAAATCAACGAAAATATTTTTACTATTTGAGCTCTCATTTCCTATTTGTTGCAAAATTTTTATACCTTTGTTCTCATTTTACGTTAAAATTTTCCACATCCTTTTGTGATAACTTTTTAACGCTTTATTATTTTTAGTTTTCTTAAGGATTATGCAAATATTATGCAGCACTTTTTAGGCTTGTTTTTCTAATTTTGTTCAAATGTAGGAAAGTTTATCTTCAGCATGCAGTTATTGTGAATTTTAGAGAAAGAAAGTTTTTGGATTAGCATTATTAAATCACTGTAGAAATTTTAGTAAAAACAGTTTATATTGATCACACACATTTAGAAATGTACTAAAACTATTCTAAGAGAATGTTATATAATATTTTATGGAAAAATATCATTTCAATTTTATATAAGTCGAATTTTTATAAAATACAAAATAGCAACTTCCACTCATGGGGTTACCAAGTATAATCACTAACTAAATTAACTGTAGTATGTTTGAGCAAAATAATACGAACAAATAGGAAAAAGCGAATTTCTAAACATATATTTAGAAACAAATATCTCAATGAACAAATAAAATTGTATGGATGACATGAAAAAATATTTTTAAAGATAAAATGATTTCTATGTATATTGATAAAAACTAAGTTCACAATTCTCATATTTAGATAATTAACAGTTAGAAGGGAAATTTCCGTAAATATAAGATATGTTTTTAAAATAAGTATTTCTTTATTTATTACAGTAAACGTTATTGCCTGTGTTTTATCATAAGCGTATTTAATGAAGCTTTCATTTTCTTTCTTAATAAGTAAACTTATAGATAGTGATGTGCCTTAACATTTTAAAAATTTTAAAAATCTTTATGGATAGTCAATGTATACATTAGTATATGCAAATGTATGCCAGAGTCTCCTATCAACAAATTATTCAAAATTATTTTTAAATAATGTATTTTGCATATTTAAAATAAAAAAAAAAATAAGTAAAACAAGTCATTTCCTATTATATTATTGCTGAAAGTATTAATTGTTGTTCTATTCTATAGCGAAACATTTTATATTATTATTTAATAACATGAAGGGAAACTATAATATACGTATTAAATATCAATTAGATGAATTATATATCAATTAGATATCTTTTTTTAAACAATCGCTAAAAAAGCGATTTTCATTGTTGTTTAAGGGAAATTGTCTATAAGAACAAAAACTCAAATAAAACCATGAAAAAATGTGCGTAAATATGAATAATGTAATGGAAATAAAATAAAGTTGATAATAAAAATAAAATGTGTATGAGGGAAAGAACAATGGATGTTTAACACTACTTTGACGTACAATTATAAATAAATATGTATGTTGCGACACAAATAAAACAAGAAAGCAAAAGTAATCATTAAGGTGAAAAATATATTGAAATATTTTAAAAAATACTTTGAGAGAGAGAGAGAGAGAGAGAGAAATAAAACAATCATTTATAAAAAATATTGTTGTATGAAAAAATAATATATCAGTTTACAGAATTTATTTTCTATGTGAAGGATAGAAAAATATTTTTTTTTTTTAAAAAATGCTCTTTGTTTTTTAAAGTTTTCTCTTGTCTTGATGTCACATTGTTTCTCTTGAGATTTTCAGTATTGGAAATTCTTCATAAGCAAAATTAATGTTTTAAACTTTATTCAGTATTGTTTACTATAGGTGAATATATAGAACTCACAAGAATATCTAAAATAAATGTTTCATATTTTTATTAAATCTCTTTTCGTTTTTTTAAAAACATTATGAATTTTTATGACACAATCTCTGAGTCATTTGCATGTTAATCGATCCCATGATGTTGGTATTTGTTTTATTTAAATATTTTTGTCATCATAAATTTTCAAGGCAATATTTCCGATAAAAAACATTGACTTAAAATAGTTTGTGACAAGTTAAAGTTATCTTCCAGGAAAGTAAAATGTGTTGTCGATACGTATTAAAATTGTAGGAATTATTCAAAAAATTAGGGTAATTTCCTAAATTTGTTCATAAAGTATAGTTTTTCTGATTAATAAGCATTTCATAAGATAAAAAATATTTATTTTACAAAGAGTTTTAAGCTTTTGGGGCCCTATATATTTCATTTGAAATAAAAATGATATGCATTAAATTTTATACCAAAAAAAAATCGTGTGGATTTTAACTTTGTTTCATAAATATGTGGTATCAAACAAATAATGTAAAATAAATAAATTTCTTATTCTCTGATCAATCCCTAATTTTCTTAACATTTTACGATATTTATTGAAAATGAAAATAAATATTATTACATTTTTTCAAGTTCCCATTTGTCAGTTACACCAAATCAGTCAACAAAGTATTTTTTTAAATGATTAAACACAGCAAAAATAAATATTTTTTTAAAAATATAGAAATAATGAAGAGATTATCACATTTTGTAATAATTTTCCATTTAATTTTTGTTCTATATATTCTAATTTAATTTACAATTATATATTTCTATTTATTTTTTATTTTCAAATTATGAATGTAATTCAATAAATAAAAACCTAAAATCAAATTTAGTTATTTTTGTAATATAAATATATAATTTGTACCTATATTTCAATTCATAAATAAAATATTTTCATACATAAAATTTATTTTTTCTTTCATGAATACATATGTGACATTCATAAACAAAGCTTAATTTAATTACGCTTATTCATAGAATATAAAATGTTTCATGTGTGTATTTATTGATAAAAATATATTTCTGAGATACATTTTAAAACAGTTAAAAATTCAAACCCTTTAAAATTCAGAATAAGATTGTCTAAGTAATTTTAATTAATCATCACATCATCACTGCATCTTTAAATTTAAAAATATGTAAGATTTTTTTTTTTTTTTTTGCTTAATCTTGCATACAGAATTCAGTAAATACGTATATATTTATTTTTAACATGTAAGTTAGAAAAAATTTAAATGTAGAAAAAATTTACAACGACCAAAAATTAATTAGAGATTTTGAGAAACAAAGGGAAGGCTTTTTTTATTTTTATGCATCATAGCAAGGCTGGAGTAAAAGACAATTTAGGAAATCAAATTTTTCCTTTAATACCAATTTCTTCATTTTTTATTGGTTATGTACTGATATCTAGAAAAATTTGAAAACATTACTAGAATTATCATAAATTTATTGGATTACCTATAAATTTAATGAATAATCCAAGCCTTAAACGAAGCAAAATTTTAAATAAATGGCTATTTTAAAATTTCTATCCATATTATACAAACATCAAAGTCACTTCAGATAAAAGTTATAAAATATGTTATTTTTACCTTATTAAAAAAATTACATGAGAAATTCATTAATTATTGAGTGCTTGAAGAGTATTAATAAATTTTATATATTCTTTAGTAACTTATCTCAACATTTTCAATCATGTTCAATATTTTATCAACAAACCTTATTCATAAGTTAAAAAATTTACCAAAAAATAAATTATTTTGATAACGGAAGTTATTTAGAAAAGTGATATATTAAATGAAAATTTCTTTCAAGGAATATTGAGGATAACTTTTTAACACGTTAATTTCCTTAAAATTCACGATTTTAGAATTTCTGTTCTTATATGATCAGAAAAATATAAACTAAGAAGAAACAAACAATTCATAAATAATACATTTAGAAAACTAAGATTTTCCTGAGAATAATTTTACAAATAAATTTCATACCAAAGATTTTATTCAATTTATTCAAATTTATGAATGTAATTTCGGACACATGACAATACAAATATTTACTAAGCATGAATGAAGAATATTCTATGTAATTTTATAAATGAAAATTTTTTATATCATAAAATTATTTACCAAATTTTATTATATCAGACAACAAAATATTATACATACGCACACACACACACACACACACACACACACACACACAC
>JAPDSC010134571.1:0-14734 GCA_026290005.1 Latrodectus geometricus
TAGATAACTTTAGGACATGAACTCTTTCTTCTGCTTAAATTGAGGTTCAGTTTCACAACATTAGGACTAGTAATTCATGGACCTAACGATAAAGTGTAATTTATAGTACTAACGAGAGAGAGAAAGTTTCTTTAACTAAACCTAATTAATCTTAATAAAACCTTATTAATAATAATATATATAAAACGACTATTAAAGGCTTACTATGAAGTTTATTGGCAGCACTACTTCATTCTGGAGAGAGTTCATTTGTGAATGCTGTACAGTAGAGCTGCTTTTTAGAAATTAAAAATTTACGAATACTCAAGATTTAAGAACTAAATGTTGTTTTCAGACATGGTTCCGCGGAAACAATGAGGATTTTAATTCTTATTTATGAATTGAAGTTTTTAAATATCTCTTTTTTGTGAACTTTAATTCATGCATGTTTTACTTGTGTTCATTTTTCATGAACTGTTTTTTTCTTCTTTATATATATATATATAGTTGAGAATTTTGAGTTTATATATGTTCTTATTGGAGAATCATATATTTAACAAACAGCATTGTATTACGAAGTTTACATTCTAAGCGCATGGACTTGTCAATCCATGTTTTTTATGTTCCAGAAAAAAAAATCTACGTCATTTTGATTTGCAACCTTTTTTTTAAAAAAAAAAAGAAGAAAAGAAAAGCTGTGAATGAAGACATTTCGAGTATTTGAAGGAATTTTATCAGTCATGCACGAACTTCTGCAAATAAACTTTTAATATTTCTAAGACTCTTAATGCCTATCTCAAATTTACTTATGAATGATTAAGTCATTCATGTTTATCATCCATAGTGAGAGTGGTAATTCATTTTCCTCGAAAAAAATTATGTTTCAGGAAGTAGTATATGCTCTTTAACTTTATATTAATTTATAAATTTCAATATTTTGTTTATTTCTGCTATATTATATTGAAATAAGTACCTCAATAATAATTTAAATTAAGAGATAAATGGGTACTTGTGTATTATAACGACAACCTTGATGATAAAAATTTTTGTGGCAAGACTAACAGTATTTACATAATATTCTTTATTTTAAAGCCGTCAATAACATATTAATGCCTATTTTTCTTTAGGTAGTCGTCTTATTTTTTCAACCACCAGATCTGGTGATATATCTGGGTAGTCGTCAGAGTATCTAGGTAACAAAGATTTTTTCGTCTCAAACATTTAAGCTTAAGCTATTATCCTTAGAATACAGTAAGTGACATTTACAAGCTATAAATGGAATTGATATCAAACATATATTTTCTATTAAAAAGTCAAATTTTACAAATTTCACTTGGAAAAAAGGTGAAGAATGGGTGCAGTTTAGACGAAATTTTTTCACAAAACGGAAAATTGTTTTTTAAAAAAATTTGTAGCTGTTAATCAAGTAACAAACATGTTTTTGTATTACCCGGTAACATATAACAGGGAAATTTTCTTTTTCTTACTTGAGAATTATATAGTATAGCAGCATTGGGCTTGGTTGAATATTTCATTTCACCAATTATTTGATGCATTGAAAAACCGCTTAAATAATGCAAATAGCTCTAGGGAATATAAATTAGTTGACAGTTTTAGAAAAGTTGAATAGGAATTAAAACTTTTAAATTAAATACGTTTTTAAGGAATATTCGCAATTAAATAATAAATTTTTTATTTAAAAATATTTATATATAGATAAGACAATGGATTGGGTATTAAGACAAACTATATATTTGTTACATTGACTTATAAAATAGAGAATTTTTTTTTAATTTTAAAACAAAAAATTTTATTACAATAAATAAATAAACGAATGCATTAAAATATTCTGTAATTTATTGATCGTGTAATATACAATGCATCCGAACTTCTCAAATTTTACTCAGTTGGTATGAATAAAAATAATATTAAACAGAAGGGATTTTGATACAACAATTAAATTATTTATCAATTCAAATGTTATAATTGAAAGCAGTAAAAATTAATTTCATTTTCAGATTTATTTCTGTTATTAATATTGAAATTATGAAGCAAACAATCAAGTATAGAATAGTAAGAAGAGATGAAAAGTTACGAAGTTTCTTAGAATTTAATTCCAAAAAGCTGAAGGCTATTAAAATATGTACTCGCATTGACAAGACGAATAGATCTCTCCTTAAGATAAAGCCAATATTGAGGTCTGTAAGATAAGATGATAATATTAATGCTCTCACTGTAGGATAAGACGAATATTCAAAATCTCTTTAATCACTGCTAAATCTAAATGTATACGATTGCTTAAAAAGAAGCGATATTCATTTTAAATAATGTAAAAGTCATTGTAATAAGTTTAGGATTTACAGTGGTGCCTCGCATAGAGAACACCTCGCACATCGAACGCTGCACACAGCGAACTTCCTATTCGTTCATTTCATGATTTAAACAACGCTTCACACAACGAAGTCGCCCGAACTTCCACGATCGCATCCTCCCGCGCAGTCGTTAGTCGCTGTGCCACGGCAGTCGTCCTTTTAAGTTAAACTCAATATTTTTTTTCATATCCTGGGTTCTAAACAAAGCAGGAAGGTGATTTCTGTTGAAATGAAACAGGAAATAATTAGAAAGAGTGAATGTGGAGTAAAACAGTGTGACCTCGTCAAAGA
Organism: Latrodectus geometricus; assembly: GCA_026290005.1. NCBI lineage: Eukaryota > Metazoa > Arthropoda > Arachnida > Araneae > Theridiidae > Latrodectus > Latrodectus geometricus. Next base: position 2,643 of record JAPDSC010134571.1, read on the forward strand.
GTTTGGCCTAAGCAAGACCACCATTTTTACAAATAAGGATGCAATCAAATCAGCCAAAATAGCCAAAGGAGTATCAAAACTATTTAATGATAAACATAGGTCTTCAATCCACGAGCAATTGGAGAAGCTATTAGCGATTTGGATTAAGAACAGGCATTAGAGGTAGAGGAGCTTATTGAGGAGCACGAAGAAGAGCAGACAACTGAAGAGTTCCAAGCACTTCTGGTCCTGCAACAGGACAATGCTCAAAGGGAAGCGTCATCTGATAACGAGGATCAACAATCAACTAATCCCAACTGCTGACATCAAGAACATCCTGGTCAAATGGAAAGCAGTTCAGGAGTTTACCAATATCCACTATCCGGAATCAGCTGAAGCAAGCAGGATCAACGATCTTTACTCCGATACTCTTAACCGTTATTTCTGGCAGATGTTGAAGAAAAGAGAAAAACAAACGACTTTGGACAAGTTTTTCATGAAACCCTCGGCCAAAAAGCAGAAAATGGATGAAGATTTGCGAGATTCGGTAGACTCTACTTAGTCTGTCTTAAAATTTAAAAAAATTATGTTTTTAGATGTAAGTATCTAAATAAAAATAATAACAAAAAATTTATCTTTTTTTATGTCATCTTAGCATATTTTATACTACAGAACGAATTATGTTTTTAACATATATTTATATAGGAAAACTCGTTTCACATAACGAACTTTTCGCATTACGAACTTGCTCCTGGAACGAATGAAGTTCGTTGTGTGAGGCACCACTGTAGTAGGTAAAATAAAAATGCAACCCACGTAAACAATTGAATTGTTACGACAAATACACTATTGGCCATTAAAATTGCTACACCAAGAAGGCGACATGCTACAAGCGTGAAATTTATACGAAAGAAAAAAGGTGCTGTGATATGCAAATGATTAGCTTTTCAGCGCATTCAAACAAAGCGGGCGCCAGTACCGACACCTACATTGTGTTTAAATGAGGAAATTGTTCAGCCGGTTCCTCATACACAAATTGCATTTGAACGTTGTAGCCTGGTGAAGAGTCGTTTTGATGCCTCGTGTAAGAAGGAGAAACATGTACCAGCACGTTTCTGACCTTGATAAAGGTCGAATTGTAGCGTACCGGGATTGCGGTTTATCTTATCGCAATATTGCTGCTCGCGTCAGCCGAGATCTAATGACTGTTAGTAGAATATGGAATCGATGGGTTCAGGACGGTAATACGGAACGCCATGCGGGATCTCAACGGCCACCTATCACTAGCAGCCGAGAAGACAGGCCTATTATCCGCATGGCCATAATGGATCGTGCAACCACGTCATGAGCTGTGAGTCAAGAAACTGGGTCGTTTGGAAGACAACAAGTGTCTGCACGAATAGTTCGACGACGTTTGCAGCAGCATGGACTCTCAGCTCGGAGACCATGGCTGCGGCTTCCCTTGACGCTGCGTCATAGACAAGAGCGCCTTCAATGGTGTGATCAACGACGAACCTGGGCGCGCGAATGGCGAGACGTCATCTTTTCAGATGAATCCAGGTAATGTGTACAGCGTCATGATGGTCGCATCCGTGTTTGGCGGCATCGTGGTGAACGTACACTGGCAGCGTGCATTCGTCATCGTCATACTGGCCCATCACCTTGCGTGATGCTATGGGGTGCCATTGGATACACATCTCGGTCACCTCTTGTTCGCATTGACGGTGCTTCGAACAGTGCGCGTTACATTTCTGGTGTGTTACGACCCGTGGCTCTACCCTTTATTCGAACCCTGCGAAATCCTACGTTTCAGCAGGATAATGCCCGACCGCATGTTGCCGGTATTGTACGGATCTTCCTTGATACGGAACATGTTCGGCTGTTGCCCTGGCCAGCATGTTCTCCAGATCTTACACCAATAGAAAACGTCTGGTCAATGGTTGCCGAGCAACTGGCTCGTCACCAAACGCCAGTCACTACGGTTGATGAACTGTGGCATCGTGTTGAAGTTGCATGAACATCTGTACCTGTACATGCAATCCAATCTCTGTTTGACTCAATGCCCAGGCGTGTAACTGCTGTTATTACTGCCAGAGGTGGTTGTTCTGGGTACTGATTTCTCAGGATCTATCCAGCCAAATATTTTGAAAATTAAATCACTTGTTATTTCTAGTATAATATATTTGTCCAATAAGTACCATTTTGTTATCTGCATTTCTTCCTGGTGTAGCAATTTTAATGGCCAGTAGTGTAGATAGGGAGTTTGAATATTTTGGTTTCATTTTTAAGTACTTAGTGCTTTTTATATAACTAGCTCTAATATTTAAATTAATGTAACTTGCATTGATTAAAATTTTAGCTTTAAACATTTTAAATAAGGAATTGTAATTTATAAATCCCTCATCATTATACAAAATAAAATTTTGATGCAAATGCATGTTTTGATTGATATGAAGAAATAAATTTTCAAAAATATTAAATTTTCAAAGCATTTTCTATGTACTTGTTAGATATGACTAAATTTAACCAATTTTGTCTCTTCATAACTATTTTATATTAAAAAATGACATTAGAACGTTCTAACACACAACCATTATTTATTTATTTTCATCCGTATTCTAAAACAAAACAAAACGTTGCCAATTACTCAAAGTGAAGTATTAATTTAGAAAAAACATAAAACTCAAACGATTTATAGTAAAATACAACATCCTCCCACCTTTTTTGATGAACATCAAAAAAGCAGGAACACTCTTTAACATAAATATGCATTGTAAAATCTCTTTTCTAAACATAAAATACATAAAACTAAATAACTACTCAAGAACCAAGAATTAAAGTCCAAAAGTTTAGAAAGGTTATTTAAGAAAGTTCAAAGTCCTGTAGCTTTGATGGCAATTGTACAGCTCTTCCGCTCCTAGTTGTTTTCTTTGGCACAGCACAACTCTGAACCTTATTTTTATCTCTTAGTTGGTTTATCGTTTCTTGAACCTCTTCAACTGAATCGCTGGATGTTTCAATTTCTAAGGGGTAAACACGTTGTACTGGGCGAAGTAATTCTCCAGAAACAGTTTTTATTTTCACCACTCTAGTAATACCATCTTTTCCTGGAAACATAGCTATGACACGTCCTAGTGGCCAAAAAACTCTTTTCTTGTTGTCATCTTCCACTAAGACAATATCATTCAATTTTAACTCTTTGCAACTTTTATTAGACTTTGCTAAAATCAATTGTCCGAGATATTCAGATCGAAATCGTTTTCGCAATTCTTCTCTTAACTTTTGCTGGTAACGAAATCTTCGGGTGATATCAACCTTATCTAGATGGTCTAAATCGGGAACTCCCACCGTCTGCATATCCTGTAAAAACATAGCTGGAGTCAAAGGATTTAATTCTTGATCATTTTCGGAAATGTAAGTTAAAGGCCGAGAATTAATGATCGATTCACAGTCATACAGTAAAGTAATCATTTCTTCATAAGAGATACATGCGGTGCCTAAAACTCGTCTTAATAATTTCTTCAGCATTTGTATCAAGCGTTCCCAAAAGCCACCCCACCAGGCTGCTGTGGGTGGATTGAACTTCCAGACTATTCTCTTCATATGCACTTCTCTTTGGACGACTTCCCAATCTATAGACTTAAGCAAGTTGTTTGCACCAACAAAATTCGTGCCGTTGTCACTGTAAACGATATGTGGCCGCCCACGCCTCGCGATGAATCTTCTGAAACACAATAAAAAAGATTTTGTAGAGAGAGACTGAACCAGTTCTAAATGGACAGCCCTAAAGACGGCGCACGTATAAATAACAATCCAGCTCTTAGTACCGCCTCTTAGTGATAAAGGGCCTGCTAGATCAACTCCAACTACCTCGAACACAGAGGAATCTTTAATCCGATCTTCTGGCAATGATACAGGCACAGTCTCTATGCTCTTGGAACTATGTCTCCTGCAGCGAATGCATCTGGATATAATTTTACGGACAGTCTTCCTAGCGCTTATAATCCAAAAACTTTCTCTTAAGTCCAGGAGTAAATTATTCATACCACAATGCAACAGATTTACGTGACGTTCATGTATCAAAAGTTCAACTAATTTGCTCTTGCTTGGTAACAAAATCGGAGTTTTGAAATTCTCGAAATCTTTCCGCTCAGTCAATTTTGTTTTGACTCTTATAATTCCTTCACTATCTTCTACATAGTTGATGTTTTTTAGACTTCTTAGATATTCATTTGTGAAATATACTTTTTGTACAATTTTCACCAGGATCTTTTCGGCTACATTTATTTCTTCTACTGATAATTCACCCTTTAAGCGTTCTTGCTGATATCTTTTACAGTTAGAAATAAATCTTTTTGCCCATGCAACCATTCTTAGAATTTTCTTGTAGCTGGAAAAGTATCGTAAGAACCATTCGCTGTCGGGGGGATCATTAACTACAAGTGTAATCTTAATCTTTTCCTGAATTGTTTCTTCATTACTTTGTACATTGGATTTAGGCCACTCTCGTTCCACTTTAGACAACCATTCCGGTCCCTCCCACCAACGGGAGTTAATCAATTTTTCAACAGAACAACCTCTTGAAGGCAAATCTGCGGGATTGTGTAACCCTTGAATGTGTCGCCAATCTTCTATACTTGAAAGATTTCGTATTTCTTTCACTCGATTTTGTACAAAAACTCCCCATGGTTCTTCATGACAAATCCAATATAACGCTGTGGCAGAGTCAGTCCAAAAATATTCTTTAACATCTTTCAAGTCCAAAGCTTTCTTCACGAAATCTGTCATCCTTACTCCAATAGTACAAGCCATCAATTCTAATCTAGGAATAGACATCTTCTTTAATGGTGAAACTCTTGATTTAGCCATTATCAATTGCACATAAATATTTCCCTGCTTTACACTTCTCATGTAGACTACCGCTGCATAAGAGAGTCCAGAAGCGTCACAAAATGTATGCAAGGAAACTGATGTCGGCTCTTCAATTATTATACGTCTAGGGATTTTTAGATGTTCCAAGAGGTGTAGGTCTTTGAACCAATTCCAGAATTTGACACAGACTTCTTCCGACAAATTAGAGTCCCAACTTAATTTTGCTTTCCAACTTTCTTGCAACAATAATTTAGGATATAATGTAACTGGGCTTGTATTGGGTCGAAAATCTTTTGGGCCACTGAAAGTAATGTTCGCCTAGTCAAAGCCCCTTTTAGTTCCGAAATATTAACTTTGCAAAACAAAGTATCTTCTCTTTTGTCCCAGAACAGTCCCAAAACCGATGTTATTTCACTTTCCTTTTCTAGTTCTTCTAAGCTGTTTGACTCCCAACCTCTTAATTCCATTTTTGCTTCAGCCATTAACTTTGTAGATGTTTCAACAAACTCTTGAAATTTTTGCTTAGATTTTACTGAAGTTACACAATTGTCCACGTAAAATGATTTCTTTAATTTCTGTGCTATTTCTTTTACCTCAGGAGCTGCATTGTCTAAATGATTCTGTATCACTGCCCCCAGTATGAAAGGAGAGCTTGTAACCCCGAAAACTACTCTTTTATGTCTCAAAACTTCAATAGTCTTTTTTAGAGACATCTCTCCACCACAGAAATCTAAGAAAATTTCTATCTTCTGGACAGACTGATATTTGCAAAAATGCCTTCTTTATATCAGAGACAACTCCTATTTTATTTTCCCTGAATTTCAATAAAATATTGGGTATGAACTCAAGGGTGTTTGGCCCTTTTTCTAAGGCTTCGTTTAGTGAACAATGGCCTTTCACTTTACTTGACGCGTCAAAAACTGGTCTAACTTTGGTGGTTACATGGTTTCCTTCTTTGAAGACTCCTCTATGTGGCAGGTAACAAGACAGCTTAGTCAATTCTTCAGGGGGTACTACTTCTATTATGTCTTCTCGCAGCCATTCTTCTAGAACTGCATTGTAAGCTTCATATCTATTTCGTGCAAGTAATTTTTCTGTAGTCTTTTCTAACCTTTTCTCACACAGAATTCTGTTATCGTGCAGATAATCTTTACATTTCCAAGGAAGTTTTACCTCATATCTACCATCTTCAACCGTCATTGTCTTTATAAGATTTTCTCTCACAGCATTCTCTAGTTCTAGTTTGTTTTGTGGCTCATAAGGATCTTGAATACCTATAGACTCTAAATTCCATAAATCACTAATATTGCTACTCTGGTTTAGAAGTGAAGTGGCTGTAGAAGCTTTGTGGTTGGTTTTCACTTTTCCCATTACAACCCAACCAAGTCGCGTTTCCATTGCAACAAGACCGCTTTTGAGATCTATTATTTTTCCTGTGTACAAAGCACCTGCATGATCAGCCCCAATTAGCAATTCCATTTCTGTGTCTTTTTCTCCAACGTCAGTCAAGAAAATATTATTTTCCAATAATTCCGCAATTATTGTTCCATTTTTGACGCAAGAAACAGTTCCACAAATGGTAGGCTGATCTAGAACTTGAATGTTGCAAGAAAATTCACTATTTATGTTCATAAGTTTCATGTCATAGCACCTGTGCTCATTTTTAGAAACCTTTCCTCCGAATACAATATGTGTCAAAACTTCCTTTTTGCTCGGCAATACGCCCATTTCATCAACAACTTTCTTTAGAACGTAGGATCGCTGAGAACCCTGATCAATAAGGGCTCTGACATTACGCCTTTTTCCTTGAGATGCAATGGTCACTATCAACGTTTGCAGCAATACTTCTTTAGTTTGACACAAATTGGATATAGAACTACTTTCTGCTTCTACGGTTTTTTCTTGATTTTTTATTTTCGTAGGCTTAAAATCCGGACACATAATAATATAATGTTTCTTACCGCAACATATGCATTGTATTTTGCAGCGGCAGGACTTGGCTCTATGCCCGATCTTCAAACATGCATAACAACATTTTTTGGATTTTAAAACATCCATTCTTTCTTCAAGTGACATTTTTTGTCCATAGAAACAGTCTTTGCTTAAATGTGACTTGCCGCAAAATGCACATAATACTTTGTGATCATCTTTATTACCAACAAATAAATCACTGGCAGTTGGCTGAGTCAATTCTGTTTCGATAGGTCTGTGTTTCTTCAAAATATATTCATTGTGTTTTATTCCTGTTTTAGCTAATGAAATTCTTTCTTCTCCTTCTACCTCAGCTCTTAAAAAAGACAGTAAATTATTTAATTTCTTACTATAGGATTTGTCTTCTTCATTAAGGTTAGGATTTCTTAACCAAATTCGAAGAACATCTTCCGGTATACAAGATTCCACCAAAGGAAATAACATTGCAGCGTACTTGTCGGATGTCATTCCTATTGATTCTAAAGATCTCAAATAAGATTCTAATTTATCATACAAATTAATGATGTTTAATTTAGATTTGTTATTTGTAGCATTTTTAATCACAAGTCCTAAAAGTTCTCTAACATAATATTCAATAAGCAGCTCTTCTCTTCCAAACCTATTTTTCAAACTCTCAATGGCTTTATTATAATTTTCTGCTGTAGGTGGGTAACTATCTATTATTTCTTTTGACCTAGTACCAGGAATCATACATTGAATAAGATACTGGAATTTGTCTTCTAACTCCATATTTGGATCATCATGAATTCTTTTAAATTGGCTCCAAAACATTAACCAATCTTTAATCTCACCGCCAAATCTCATTAATTCTATCTTTGGTAATTTTAATTTAGTCTTTTCAATATTTACAATACCTGAAGTATTTCTATTTGAAAACAATTTATCTTTTAAGAATTGTAAACGGCTTCTAATCTCGTCAAACTTTTGTATATATTCTTCAACGTTTTCAAATTCGTCTGCGTATTTCATTTGTTCCGAATCTTCTTTTAACAACATTTCCAAAATAATTTCATCAATGTCATGCATATCGTTAAATACTCGTTCTAATGAATTAAATTTTATTTCAATATCTTCTACCTTTACGTTTTCATCCTCGAAAAGTGTCTTGATACTTTTGTACAATTTGGTAAATGATGTACGAATCGGTGTTCGCCTCTTAACGTGAGCCTGAACATCCATCATGTCGCGCACTTTCGATATGAATGTCAAAAAGGTTTCAATTCGAAACAAAAAACGTTTATAATTACACTGATCACGTCCGGGTCACCAAAATGTTAGATATGACTAAATTTAACCAATTTTGTCTCTTCATAACTATTTTATATTAAAAAATGACATTAGAACGTTCTAACACACAACCATTATTTATTTATTTTCATCCGTATTCTAAAACAAAACAAAACGTTGCCAATTACTCAAAGTGAAGTATTAATTTAGAAAAAACATAAAACTCAAACGATTTATAGTAAAATACAACAGTACTTATATATAAATTGATTCAGTTGCATTTTGTATTGAATGTAGTATAAGATAATAATTGCAACTACTTTTTTTACGAAACTATTCTTTTTAAAATGTAAATTCTGTAAACTTGTTCCAAATATTAAATTTAAAGTTCTTAATTCATAACGAAATGTCCGAAATTCATATTACATTGATGTAAAAATTTATTAATTATATAAACTATGTGAAGTATTCATTCAATATAATTTTATTTTTCAATCATAAAATATTATATTTTGTACAGAAAAAAAACAATGCAAATTCGTCTAATAAGTAAATCACGTATAAATATAATAAGAAATATTAACAGTCCTTTAGAACAGTGCTCCGCAACGTTTTTTTATTCGTGGCACACCAAAAGCTTTTTCAGGTTTTCACGGTACACCAAATTTAATAGGTATAAATATAATAAAACAACACGTATACACATCAGAAAATAATACATTAATTAATATTTTAATTCGTTTTATTTTACATATTTACGGTATTATATGTACATAACATATATAATTAATTACAAAACTACAATAATACAAAAAAATAGGCAAAAAGGGTAATTAATGTGATACTTGAGCTTGTTTCAAGGAACACAAGTATTTTATATTGAGCTCGATATTTGATAGTGCAACTCGAAGTTCTTAATCGAGATTTTTTAAGCAAGACCGCTTATCATTTTTAATTAAAACAAGTGTCGAAAAGCTTTGTTCTCATGAATATGTTGTTGAAAAGGAGATTAAAATTGAAATAGCCTGTTTTGAAATTTGAGGATATTCATTCTTAGCCGAAATCCAGAAAACATCCAATGGAACTTCTCCAAAATGTAGTTTTAACGTCCCGTCGTTACTCAGTTCAATAAACTCTTCTTTAAATTTAAGAGAAAATGCATCAACAGATTTTTTTGCATTAGCTGCAAAAGGATTGCGAATCCAATCATATTCTTCACTTTTAATCGAATGAAAATAGTAGTCGAATTTATTTTCCAGTGTTGTTAAATGGGATTGAGCCAGATCGATAATTAATTGCCTATTTTCAATTATTGTATTATGAACCCTTTGAAACGGTTGTAAAGAGTTGTTACTTAGTTCATTCTGCCAAAGTTCCAGTTTATTTTTTAACCCTTGCAATTTGTCGGAACAGGTTAATAAGTTTTCATTCGGACCTTGCATTTTTGTATTAAGTTCATTAAGATGGTCGAAAATGTCAGCCATATATGCAAGTTTGGCGATCCAACTGTTATCTTCGAAGTGCTGGCCGAGTTCGGGCATATTTTGATTTAGTAAAAACTGATGCACTTCACAGCGAAGTTCAAACAATCTAGCCAACACTTTTCCTCGGGATAACCAACGTACTTCAGTATAAAATAATAAAGATTTATGTTCTGAACCCATTTCTTCACAAAGCATTTCGAAAATTCTTGTATTTAAAGCTCTTGATTTAATAAAATTTATAATTTTGATGCATTCATTCATAGTTTTTAAAAGTTGTTCTGGTAAATTCTTCACCATCAATACTTCCCGATGTATGCAGCAATATGTAAACTGTATTGCCGGATTTTGTTGTTTTACATAGGCAACAAAACCCTTTATGTTACCAGTCATTGCTGCGTCAGTACAAATACTCATGCAGTTACTCCATTGTAGATTATGCATTTTGAAGAAATCACCAGTTACTCGAAAAATATCCTCTCCAGTAGTTCGTTCGGAAAGTTTTTTACAAAATAAAAAATTTTCTTTTATGCAATCTTCGTCAACAAAACGTACAATTGCAATTAATTGTGCTTGATTTTAAATATCCGTTGACTCGTCAATTTGAAGAGCAAAATTGTTAGCTGCGATCAATTTCAAAATAAGCGTGTTCAAAATATCTTTTGACATGTCGCCAATACGTCTTTTAATAGTTTCAGCTGACAGTGAAACCTTACTCACTTCCTGAACCTCTTTAGGTCCAAGCATAACTCGCACAATTTCCATACATGCTGGTTTAATAAGTTTTTCTCCAATAGTATGAGGTTTCTTTTCACGAGCTATTAATTTTGCAATGTAATAGCTAGCTTCTAATGCTTTATCGGAAACAGATACGGTCGACATCATAAATTTTTTTTTGTTTTAAATTTTGAGCCAGAAACCTTTGAAAATATGATATATCCTTTTTAGCACAATTCGGATGTTTTGAAGTTAGATGGCGATTTAGTTTACTGGGCACTATTGAGTCGTTTGTTAATTGTTCGTTGCAAATTACACATAATAGTTTCGGAGCCGCTTCATCGCCGCATCAATAAAAGCCATAACGAATGTAGTCTTCGGAGTATTTTCTATTCACAATCTTTCTTTTCTTAGCAATACTGCTTGTGCAAGGTTCATCATCTTCTGCCCGAGAAGTAGATTGTTTTCCAAATAAAAATTTATCCATATTGAAATGGGCACAAAAATAAATCACGTTAATAACAAACACGAATGGTTAATTTATAAACTTCTGCGATTTAATTTATAGGGGTAAGAAGTGATCTGGTTGTATGTGTCCAGTAGAAATTAGTATCTAACACTGACAATATTATATTAGGTTCGTTCTAAATCCTAAACAACGCTGTCTGCTGACTATTGAATTCTGCGCAATCACTATTTTTCAGGAACAGTCGATATAAACATTGTGCAGGTGGTTAGGAGCGTTTCTATTGGTTGTGATGACATTTTTAGCTAGAGCCGTATTCACAAATTTAATCTACAGAGTCCATCTTCTATTTACTTCTATTGACATCCATTTCTTCTATTGTGTGAATACATTATAGCAAGTGCTAAACAATTGTTATTTTATTTATGGTTTTGGATTGAAATATAGTAAGTATATACAATTCGTTTTTATAAATTGTAAATTTGTATTAGAGTACATTGCATTAAAATAAATATGTTGTGTAATTTCAAGCGGTGGCACACCTGTGTTTCAGCGGCGGCACACCGGTTGCGGAGCACTGCTTTAGAACAATGAATTGTACTCAGTATCATAACGCACTAATTAACGTATATCAAATAGAGCTGTAAACAAATTTAGTTTCATCACTTTTTCATTCAAAATAATACATTTCCAAGAGAGACGGAGAAAAATTTAACTAAACTTGTGATATAAAAAATTAATTCACTCTAGATTTCTAAATATATTTTATATAATTGCATATATAATTTTCAATTTACCTATTTTATCCTTAAATTATTGGTTCAAATAAATAATTGTTTTTATTTCGCTCTCTTTGGATGATTGTGAGATAGCACCATTTTGTTTAGCGAGTGAAAGGTATTTCTCAAACTACTTTGCTGTTCTTCCTGAATCAATTCCAAATTTTCAAATACTTTTCGATTGTATTATACTGGTTACCAAAAATTAAGCAAAACTAGCAATAACTTTCCCAAAAATAAAACAATCTCAATGAAAAAAGATATTGGTAAGTAAAAAAATTAGTAGTAGGTAAGTAAAGAAAATAGTATAGTATTCAAGTAGAAAATCTGAGAAATTGATATGCGTAGCTAACATTTTAGGAGTGAGGTATTTCGTCCTGTAATGGTTATTCGTTTCGATACGGAATTCGTGTTGGGGTGAATTGCCAACTATATGAATAGAAAAATATCCACATTCGTAAAAAAGGAAGAAAATATGGATTAATTCTGTGAAAATAAATCAAGAATTTATAGTGAAAATTATTACAAAATTTTAGAGAGTTAAGTCAATATTGGATGTAAACGAAAGTGCTCAAGTGG
>JAPDSC010134576.1:7775-27904 GCA_026290005.1 Latrodectus geometricus
TATATTGCCTATTCTAGTCCAATACTTTTTCCCACCTGAATCAGCTTTTTGCACGTAAAAAACAACTATTTTATGAGTATGAAATCATGCTATGACCAGAAAGGTGGTAAAAAGTATTGGACTAGAATAGGCAATATACAATTCAATAAAATATTTAATTGTTTTTCATTTTCATATAAAACGAAATATCTTTCTGAACAACCCGATAGTTGCTTGTGCGTATAATAATTTGTTTACCATTTATTTTATTATAAAATGTTTCGATATCTAAAAGTAACTGAATTGAAAACATAAAAAGATATTTTTATCTGATGGAATAAAAAATACTTTTCATGAAAACATACATTATTATACAATAAATTTTACAGTTTACAGTTTTCATTTTTCATAGAAAGCCATCAAACAAATACCAAACAATAACAAGCGCGCATGTTATTTATCATTCATATTCAACATTATATTTTCAGCCGAACAAAGCCTATCAATATCGGAACAAAACAGCATTCTTCATACATATCTCATTATAATGTTGACAACCTCCATTATCTAATACTTAGATAAAGTGATAACTCAATTCATGCCAAAATCTCATGTTCTATCATTTGTTATAGTAAATAAGATCCTAAAAATATATAAATGAATTGTATTGGCACACAATACCTTGTTTAACATCTCTCTATGATTTCATAGTTGAATAATTAGCTTTATATTCTTTAGATTCCAAAAATATTATATATATATATATATACTTTCACTTATGCCTTATATGTTTGCCTTTTCAATTATTTTCAAACAAATTTAATCATAAATTCATCTTTTTAAATATTTTAATATTAAAATATGATCAAACATTTCACACATCAAATTAAAATATAGCATAATAAATTTCTCTAAATTATTTTTTATTTCTCATTATGTACAAATTATGAATTTAAAATTCAATTTTCATTATAATTAATTTCTTTTTATCTGAATTCATTGTTGAAACTAATAAAAACGAATGCCTCACAGAAAGTAATTTTAAAAATAGTCCAGTAATTTTTATCTTTGCAATAAATCAGATACAATATTCAAATCTTCAATGTTTCAAGTTTAAAAATTAAAGGGAATTTTAATAGTTTTTTATTCTATTTTTAATCAGTATTCAAAAATTAAATTTTACTAAATAATTATTAGTAATTTTAATATTTGAATACTGAAGAAAAGAAAATACTGTTAACATCTGCGTCAATAAGATAGATGAAATCCAACAAATGAAATTTTTAAAAAGAATTATTCAAGAGAGTAAGATAATAAAGAAATAAGATTCTTTTATAAAATAAGAAATACTTTTAATTCCTAATCGGAAAGAAAATTTCGTCAAGCGAATTACATTACAATGAGAAAAAAAAATTCTGAAATAGTAGATTCAAGAGTAATATTGGAATACTATAATATAATGAGCTTTTGTCTCTCTTCTTTGGGATTCTAGATAATCGAATTCAACACTACGTTTCCTGTTTTTTTAAAATACTGCTTGTCAAATCGTTAATAACAAATGCAATATAAAAGTAGAGTAACTTAATCAGTTTAAATAGAAATTTATCATTTTTAACATTTTATATTGAATTATGTCTCTCATTACAGCAAACTTAACAAACCAACTGTATAACAAGAAATAAACAGAAGTATCATTTCAGTAATTCAAATTTAAATTTTTGATTTATTTAGTTTTCCAGAGTTAAATATCCAATAAAGAAGTCTGTTACAATCTTTTTTGGATTTTCAAACGCAAGGAGTATAATGGAAGGAAATTATTGAATATCCTCTTAAGGAATTTTTCAAATTCCCAATTTTTTTTCATTTACATTTGGTAGTGTCATTAAATTAAAATTACATTTTTTTCTCTTCGAGAGTTACATATTTTAAATAGAGATATCACTTTTCTGTTCAAGAGATAATTCAATCGATATTTGCAGTTTAAAATGGGTTCCAAACAAAATATTACAATTTTAAATAAAATAGAAACACAATTAACTGTTAATTTATAAAAGGAACAAACATTTAACTACTCACTAAGAGCAACTTCAGAGAAAAGTTGCTAGTAAAAAAATTCAAGTATGAAGTGTTAAACTATAGAAACAGTCCCATAAAATATTTCATGGGTGATGTTTTTTTGAAATAGAGTGAATTCGAACCATCATATAAACAGACTTGTAGCACAGTTTGAATTAGATATTGACTACATAAAAATAATGTGGGATTTCTGTATTCTACAGTTCGTTGTGCAGAATACGGATACTCCACATTATTGAATTCTTTGTATAAGGCGTTATATATCTATCCAGTTCTTTGTATAATTTGCTAGACGTATACAAAGAATAAAGTGAATTACAATCTTTCATTGAGATAACTTAAATCCAGTGCTATGAATTTTCATTCAAAGTAATCTTGCAATAATTATAGTTTTTATCTAATTTATAAAATTATAATGTAAATAAGGCTGATAACTATAGGTTATATGCCTAAAGTGCATTTTTATAATCTTTAATAGTTACGATACCATTTTTCTGACATTTATATCCTGTACAAGATAAAGTATTGGAATAATTTAAGTTTATCAATTATCATAAAACACTATGCGTGTCTCTTTCGATAACTATTCTGGTAATAGATAAAAGGTAGATAAATATAATTGACATTTTTAGAACGAGAAATCAATGATGCTTTTATTTTCTGTTAAATATGTACTTATTACTCACTATATTCATTTAAACTAGATGGTAATTCTAGACTAAGTGATATCTAGATTTTGAATTGGAGAAGATTTGACAAGCCAGCCAAAAGGCATAATAAAATAATTGCTCACAATTAGATGCAAACATCACTATCCACAGAATAATTATGATAAGTCAAGTTTGTTATTCGTTCTGCATATTATGCAAGTGAACCATATGACGTATGTGATTTCTGTTTTATTACCTACTAGCTTTACCCGCCGGCGTTGCCCGTGCATTTAGAAAATGCAGATAAGTGAATAGCGCAGGAATAGTAGTGTAGGACACGTAGACTGTCTCTCTCTCTTCCCCCCCCCCACACAACATTCCCCGTCGATAAAAAGGAACAATATATCCTAAATATTTTAAACGGAAAATTTTCCAAAAGATGGTCGCCAGAATTGTTTCTCAAAAGGAGCTGGTACAACCCCGGAATCAGCTATCGGCAAGCAGCGATCTCGAGAAGAAGTTTTATAAATAATTTTTTTAAAATTTTTCTAATTCAAAAATCGAAAATCGGGCTTCGAAGTCTGGTGGCCAGCCCCTTTGTGCTTCCGTGTAAAAAATTCCAGGTCCCTGCGTGCGACAGATTTGGCTGGAGAGCTCGGTCAGACAAATGGACAGACAGGCAGACAGACACATTACACGTGCTTTTATTATTATAGATCGTTTGTGCTAAAATGAATAATAATTAGAATTTCCTGAAGAATGTGTTGAGTCAATAATATAGTATGAAAATGGGTACTTCTTCATTTCACCGGTGCAAGTTATAAAGTCGCCAAATGGCATTACTATGCGTAACAAAAAATCACAAAATTTCTGCTTTTTCCATCATTAACTTTCTGTTTTTTCCAAACATTTTAAATAAAAAAAAATATTTTTACAAAATAAAATTTTCAATTAACATTAAATGAATTAAATTAATGGTACAATCCTAGGAGACAGGATTCAATTTGTCACCAAAGGTCCCATACCTTTGGTGACAAACGGGAAAAAAAAGCGTCCAGGCAGAACGAAATGGCAAAATAAGAATTCTAGAAATCGTTACGTTTATCGTATCTAGTGTATCAAAGTAGGATTACCAAGAATGACAAAATTTATAACCAACTAAAATTATTCATGCCAAGGACCTAAAGCACATTTTAACCTAAGATTCAAAACACTGATGACAATTTTTCGACATAATGCAAATGAATATCTAGATCCGTTGTAGAAAAAGTCCTTAATAGGTGAAAATGCGCTTTAGGTCCCCTACTTGGCGCCTTTTCAAAACCGCCGATGCCATGGCGAAAATTCTACGGCTATTTCAAAGTGAAACTTAATTAGCGACCAATGAAAAGACTAAAACAAAAGGATAATTAATGAGCATGAGTGAAAAAGCGCATCAAATTCGCGAGTTGGTGAAGTAGGGGAACTAAAGTGCAATTTAACCAACAAAAGAATATGGAATTAATTTTATAATACACACATACACAATCAGCCAGTTTAACAATATAAAATTCCAAACACGAAAAACAAAAAGCATCATACTTATAACTTAAAAGGGATAAAAAGAAATTATTGGCTGTATCCCAGTGTACGGTACGCTATTTTTATACAATTAATATAATTATAGAATATACAATTAATATTATTATATAATATAAAATTATATTATTTTATACAAATAATATAATTTTATACATTATTATATACAATTAATTATAATTGTATATATGATTACCGTTGTATATATGCGTACCGTATAAGGAGCGTACCGTTCACTGGGAATTAACCGAAATTATTAAAGGCGGAAAAAATTATAAGGGTAAGTAAAGTCCAAATTTTAAAATGCAAAATTAAGATTTCATCTTGATTATTATAAGTTATTCTCTAAAATATATATAATAACATTTTATCACTCACTCATAATTTTGGCTTCATTTTTTTATTTTATTCTTCCATAAAAGCTGATCCTCTACTTTGTAGGTGGAGTTTTTTCTTCCCCAGGTTTCTTTTCTCCTGGTTTTCCTCCTTTATCATCAGGCTGTCCGGGTTTTTTCTCACCAGGTTTCTCTTCAGGCTTTTTAGGATCCATTTCTTCTCCCACGGGAATTAAATATTCAAATGAAAATATGTGATGAATTTTTTGCTTTAAGTAAACTATACAGTAACGCAGCTTATCAAATCAAAATTAGAATGTGAAATTCTGCAAATTGTCTCACTTCACTCGCGTATCATATCCACGTAGCACCTTCTCACGTGGATGTTCAAACCAGCCTTTACAGTTTTAAATAATTGTAACAATTTTTACTTCTGGAAACGTCTAGAAATTTCTGTAAAGTTTGGAATAGAGGGCGCTAGTTTCTCAGTTAATAGGAAAATGGTTCCTATCATAACTTACCGCTGTTGTACTTCTTACATGTTTATATTATTGCAGACTAATACAATAATATTCCATGTTTCAAAATTTATGTCGGATTTAATATTGATAGCAATCAAAACATAAATTTATATTCAATGAAACTTACTACGTTATAGA
The DNA here is from genome assembly GCA_026290005.1 of Latrodectus geometricus. Taxonomy (NCBI): domain Eukaryota; kingdom Metazoa; phylum Arthropoda; class Arachnida; order Araneae; family Theridiidae; genus Latrodectus; species Latrodectus geometricus. The sequence goes on from JAPDSC010134576.1 coordinate 13,053, forward strand.
TCAACTTCGATTCAAATTAAAGTTATTTCATACTGTAAGTGCGAATGATGAAAACTTTCCGAATTTCAGTAAAAGAAATCATTATAATCATAGAGGTTGCCTTTGACTAAATTTTTAGTCAAAAAGGGAATAGTTATCCGAATTCAGAGACATTAAATGAATGAAACTTTTATTTCTTTTTTTCCAGTTAATAACAATCATGTAAAAATAGGGGAAATGGCGGCATTTTTAAACAACCAAGCTAACAACATTCAAATTCGGAATATACTTTATGGTGCCTCTTTGATTCTCGCAAAGTTGTAATCGCGATTGATCGCCAAGCCGGGCAAACCCCAATCATATTCCGATAGCAACAGGGGAATTCATTGTCTGTGCAACAAAAATCGCCAATAAAAACGATAGCCAAACAAAAATCGCCATGTTTGCCAAGGGGCCACCTTAAAGTATAGTTTTACCATAATTTGACATTGGTAACGAACAAATTTCAAATGGACAGACAGACAGACACATTACACTTGCTTTTATTATCTATCTATAACCCCGGAATCAGCTATTGGCGAGCAGCGATCTGGAGAAGAAGTTTTATAAATAATTTTTTTTTTAAATTTTTCTAATTCAAAAATCGAAAATCGGGCTTCGAGGTTTGGTGGCCAGCCCCCTTGTGCTTCCGTGTAAAAAATTCCAGGTCCCTGCATGCGATAGATTTGGCTGGAGAGCTCGGTCAGACGGACAGACACATTACACTTGCTTTTATTAATATAGATTGTAGTTAAAATAGGTATGCGTTGATTCATTTGAAAGAGAAGAAAGTGTTTTAATTTCTTTAACAATAAATACTAAAAACTAAATTGTCATCAGAAATTGCTGACTCACTTTGAGATTTAGTAATTAAACGATTATTACTAATATATGATTTATTTCTCTAAGATTCATCTAACTATTACTATGATATAAGGATATTGCTTATGATAATATTATTTGCGAGTGTTTAACTAACTCAAAACCAATTATTGAAAATTGTTGTTCATGAAATCATTAAATATATTAGAGTTAGAATACAAATTATCTTTGCAATTATCGAACAGTTGTAACCTATTCTAGGGCATGTTTGTAGGTTTGCAATCGAATGCATTATGAAAATAATTGTTTATAATAATTGTTGTGATTATTCTAATAATAATTGGTACTTTTCATTAGATGTATTAAATATCATTAAAAATTATTATTGTTCAACATTTTATTTTACTTAATTAAATCCTTATTATCAGTATTTAAGTTACTCTTACATTGATCTCAGTTATTCCATTTATCTTAGTTAATCTAATTAGCTGATTTAACTGTTTATCTTAGTTGTTATTAGTAAAATTCTAATTTTAGTAATTTGTTTTTTAATTAACTACAACTTCTACCAATTTTCTTTTATGTATTTTTAACATTGCGCATGATATTAATTTAGATCCAAAAATCACTCTGTGAAGTGATTTTACTTTTATGATATGACAATTGCTGAAAAGCATATGTTAAAAGTCTTCCATGTTAAATTGTAACATTTTATATTTGTAAATGTTACATTGCAAATTGTAAATATGTTAGAAATGACTTGAATCACTTTTATTTTTTTTTTAATTTATTCAATTATTTCATTTTTTCGTACCTTTATATATGATATATATATTTATTAAAAATCCTTATGTAGAATACTTTGGAAAATAGTCTTGTTCTAAAATAGTGTCCTAATATTTTTATAGAGAAATTTATTAATCAAAAAAATTAAATTGTTTTTATGCAATCAAAGCTTCAGTAACTACTTGAGTAATAGTATTTTATAAATGTATATCTATTGAACTAAGCACTTAACTATTTATTTTGGGTCTCTATGATAGTTTTACAATATGAAATCATATATCTTTTATCATACCCCTCAAAAACCAAATAACTTCTGTAATCTCGGAGAAAACTTTAAACGCTATAGGCAAATTATTGACGAGATAAAATGTGCAAAGTATATTATTTATAGTAATTATTATGTTGGGGAAAAAACATATTAAGTCTTGCTCAAAATGCCTGATCGCGATTCAGTTCTAGGATTCTACTTTTTGAAGAATTTTCTAGAAGAAGAATTCTTCTTTTCCGTTTACTCTATAAAATTGAGTGATGAAAAATGTGCTTCTGTTTTCTACATGCACATATATCAAAGTGAGTGCCTGGGAGTTTTCCGATTTCTTTTAATTTGTAACACGTCAACATGTACTACAATTAAGGAAAATTCTTCCCAAAAGCTATTATGCTTTAAGCTCACGTAACCTTACAACTATCTTCAACCTTTAGAATATTCAATTTTTGATGACAAATTACACAACCAGTAACACAATATTCTAAAATTATAAAATAATTTCACAAAAGCACACTATTATAAAATCTGCCACAAATCAAATTCAAATTTGCAGTTCATTATAAAACATAAGATTTCATGTTAGAAATGTCTTGTCATTTAAAATAAAATATTTTTTTCAAATCAGAAACTGCTATCCATAAAATAAATTAAATCAAAGTATATTACACACAATTTCGCAATATTTTACCAGTACTTTTCTTTGAACTCGAGTACAAAGAACTATAAATCAACTAAAATTCTTCCTTTAATAGAATTCTCTCACAATATAAGTAACACAATTGAAAATTTAAATTTTATACTTCAGAAAGATTTAAATAAATGATTATTATATATTTACAAACACAAACAAATTACAGTGGAATTTAATAACCATAAATCTTATTGAAATTCACAGGAGTAAATAATGTAAAAATGCTTGATGCTTAAAAATACTATATTTAAAATATTTTTAAAGTATTGAAATTGGGCAGCTTATTAAAATACTCGATGTGTGTGTCTGTAAAAAGTTAGAAATAATTCATACTTAATTAAATATAAATCGATCATTTGCAGTCAATACCAAGCAATTTTACTGGACATACTATTTTCCATAATCTAGACTGTGTGAAATTTAATGTGTTACTTAAAATAATTAATCGAATTAAAGATGATTCATTTGAGAAAATATGAGATAAATCACTTAATTTCTAGATTCAAGGATCTCTTGAATTCAATTGAGAATTTGTAATTGGTTGAGTTATAAAATGCACTTATTATTAATCTATAAAAATGATTATTTTTATAGATTGTTAATAAATTTATTTTCACCAAATTTTTAAAATGTGCAAGTATAATGAAACTTGAATTAATTTGGTTATCAAATAATGAAACACTTAAAAAGAGTTTTGAGAATGGCACTGGTGATTATCGCATATTAAAATTTTTTTGGATATAAAAATGAATATTTTCTGAAACAAAAAATATTACTGTATTATACTTTTTGTACGATAAATATAAAAATATCATGAAAAGTGTTTGATTAGTAAACATTATTCTTAAAACTAGATAGACATAAAAGATTTTTATTTATTAAATACAAATTGAAATAATTCATAAAAATTCAAAAGAGATTTATACTTCAATATAAAAATCAATCATTCATTTTGTTTATCGTTATGATAATTTTAAACAATGATAGAGTGGTACAAAGACACTGTAAAATGAGAGTATATTTAATAATGATGATACAATTAATTTAATAATGATGCATACTTTTTAATATTGATGATACAATTTAATAAGAATGTTGAATGTGATGCCTAACATGATCAGAAATGTCTTATTTTACAGCAAAATTTGGAAATTCTTGTTGAAAATTAAATGTGCAAATTTCAATTAATTAAAAATTTATATATTCCATAATTTTGATTTAAAAATAATAAAATAAACACATACATATGAAGTCAATCCCCTTATTTTGAGGAAAATAAGTAAATTAAATCTATAGAATTATATATCATTAATCAGCAATTTTATATATAAGGAAACTTAAAAACAAAACCTATTTACACACATACGTAAATGTCATAATATTTATTTCAAAATAAAGAAAAACAATTATATAAGTCATTAAAAACACAAATTCAAGCACCTTTTAATTCATTATTTATGTCTGACGTACTTTAATTAAGGAAATATTTTTGGAGGAATTTCAGTGCATTTGTAAGAAAATATTGTTCTATTTTACATATACTATTCGAGAATATTCTTTAATGAAATCATTTTTAAGCTCTAGGCGTCTCAACATTTAAATTTCTAAATTTATTCCCCAGACAAAAGTGATTTCTCAGAATCTGAGCATTGATAAGCATTTATTGCGCAAAGTAGTGTTTTAAAGGCATATTTGAAAGCGCTGGAAAGCATGTTTAATGGTTTATTGAAGATGGCAGCAATTTCGTTTTGAAGCTTTAAAATTGATTTCCCAAAAGATTAAACTCTGGAGGAAAAGGAAACAGTAAATGTTGTTTTTAATGATGAGGCGTTAGGTAAATATGTAGAAAAATATTCACGAATATCATTAATATATACGCTTTCTTAAAATGTAGTGAATTTCATATTTCAAATATTTCGTGCAGAAATATATATTCAAAATAGGCTCTTAATGAAAATTCAATTCCATTTAAACATAGAATAATTCTAAATCTCTGCTATGCATTTCCCGAAATACTAGCCTACGCTTTGTTCAATCATTCAAATATGTTTTCTTTAATAATTGTTAACAATTAAATTTATAAAATTATTCTTCATATTTGTATATTCTGTAAAATTTTATGTAGAGAAATTTCTACACTAAATAAATTAAATTGAAATAAATTTGAAGAATTTTAAAATATTTGACTATCTATATATATTTAGACATTCAGCAAATTTAATTCTAATATTTTATTATATAAGTTAATTTTATTTTATAAATTAATTTTATAAAGATAACTTGAGATTTATTTTGCAAGTGAGGTAATGGAGCTTAAGTCACATTTTTCTATGGCTGAATATCTATTAAACGACTGCATGAGCCTTACTAACGTCCACACGAAAGGCAGTTTCTTCAGAGTGAAAGTTCTTGGGATCAATATCAGCAAATGATAATCGGAAAGAGCTGAAAATTCTATCCGTATTGATTGCATGCCCTAATATATATAAAAGCATGCTAGAAAATTTTCACATTTCCTTCCATACAATACTCACAAACAACTGACTATTTATAAAAAAAAATTGCGTAATTTAGACTGCCATGAATTTTATACGTTATAGAAAAGCTCGGCTGCTAAGCCATTTATACGAAAAAAAATTTCAAAAAGGTTTTACAAAAATGATGCAAATACCAAAAATAATAAGTTCGTAACAACCTCAGCATAATTTGTTATTATCTGAAAAAGGCTGTGGAAAAAAAATTAAAACACGGAAATGAAAATACTTAATATTTTCAAGTATTATCAATATTTACGAACGACTTTAAATTTAAAAAAATAAGCGGTTAGTAAAAACATTTAAGTAGTGGATAGTAATCTATTTCTTAATATTTATTTGACAAAATTATTAACATAATGAATAAAAATTTTCAAAATTAAGAATTACTCATTGAAATATAATTATGTATTTAATCTCTAGCTGAATTTCGCATAGAGATTTTTGCTTACTCTTTAATTGAAATTGTGATAAACTTATGGGTTAACATTAAAACAGCTTTTAAGAAACGAGATTCTTTAAATATATTTTTGGCTCAGAGAAATAGTAAAATTAAGATGAAAATTGTAGAATTAAAATCATTCATGTGAACAGAGCTACTGCTTAAATAAAAACTTCCAATTAATAATTTAATAAAATAATTAACCATTGATAGAAAATAAGTAATCAAGTATAAATTCGGTTCCTGCAAATGTTAAGTTTTTTTTTTCATTCACCTCATTAAATTTGAAAATTTTTATTTTGAAATAATATGTCTTTAGTAAGTTCATGATAAAATTTTAATAGTTTGAATTTTGAGATAAAAACTTCTTTAAAATTTTAGGAAACATAAAATTATTAAAATAACAATTTTATGTTTCCTAAAATTATTTATTAATTAGAGAGATTCAAGAATAAAAATCAAGACTCTCTACTTTTAAAGGGAATAACAGATGAATAATATAAATTGCTTACTTAATCATGCAAATAACACTGTTAAATTATAATTAATTTTTAATTATAGAAATAAAATTTAAAATTGAGAACTACATTCATTTTTTATATTTATATGTTTTCAATAAATATGTTTTTTTCAAGTAGGCAGCAAGAAATTAAAATTGCCAAGATTAATGTTGATTGATATTCCTTAAAACAAATATTCTTGAAATTTACGGATTGAGAAAATGTTAAACTAGTTAACATTTTTAATTGAAGAATTGATTCTTTCTACTACTATTTGTAAGATTTTACTCATATTTTTTTTTTCAAATTTTATATGTACAGATAATTTTATAGATTAAAAGTAAGTAATTATAATGCACGCGTTAAAAATTATCGTTTCACAATGCTTTTTATTTATTTATGAGAAAAATTTTAAATATGTTAAATTACAGTTAATGATGATTCAATAATTAATCTCCTTCTATTACTAATATTGGCAATATCATTAAGATACCTTTATAAAATTAAAGTATTTCCTGTAAACAATTTTCCCTAATATTTTGTTACACATACCGGGGATTAGTGGAGCTAAATCAAGCGCATGAAACTGTGCACCCAGAAGATGTCCACAACTAATAGGGGATTGTCAGTAAGGTCTTGCCTGACGAATAAGAATGTATTCATCAGAGGCCTCCTCCATAAAATACTTGGTGCAGTCTTCAAATTGCTTAGATCCCACCGAGAGCTTCATAGTTTAAAGTGTCCACTGAGAAAGCGAGTAATACGGTTTGATGCTGCTATTGCAAACAAGAGCCAGAAAATCCCCTGGGTGACATATTCTACACCAGTAATGAAACTGAGCAGGTAAGAGGTGCAGTGCGCTTAGTAGCATCACCAGCACCCACCTTGTTCAAGGTGTCAACTATCTCACTACCCTCGATGTCAACATGAGAGAGTATCCACTGAAGATGGATGTGATGGGACAGGGAAAAGTATTTCAATTTTTTGAGTATATTAACTCCCACACTATCCTTCACTCTAAGCCAGTTAGTATAAGCTCAATTCAACACTTGTCTATCTGTCAAGATTCAACTGTCACAATTATGGGTGATTGGCTTGAGTATTATTAATCCTCATTCATGACGATGAGCTCGCTACGAAAAATAAAACAGAAATTGAGATTCCACCTCTGGATTTTTATTTCGTGGCCTTGAGATTTGATATAGATGTCACTGCCTGCACAGTGTTTATTAATTTTGTTGCCATTTGTATACATCTGAACAGCGTCCATAAGAATATCATTAATTCTCTTAAGTATCAGTTTTTAATAAATATAAAGTTTTCATTTTGCTCGTTTATTGGAATAGGAAGATTGGTATGGAAAAATACTCCATTAAGTCCCTCAAACGAATCAAAACCCATTGTCAAATGCTGCTTTTCCACAGTGTCAGAGGCAATATTATTAGCATGTATATGGCCGAATGGACTTATTCTTTTGAGTCTTTGATTATTTCGCCCAACATTGATGAAAGCAGATGTTTGATTTTGTAAATCAAGACCGCATATTGGTGTTAATATTTGACAAGACGTGTGTTTAGACGTATACTAAGTTCCAATGACTGTAAATGTATGTAATAAAGCAGAATGCCATTGGAGCAAGAATTCTGCAGGCCAATGATGATTCGAGCAGCACTAACTTGGATTTGCTCAAGTTTCTGAAGATTCGAGTCTGAGGCAGAGCAATAAATTGGATGGCCATATTCTATGATAGGCCTGATAAGAGAAATGGAGGTGTTTCTGAGAGTAGAAGCTTTAGCTCCTATTTAACCGTTTCCAAAATTTTAAAGATTCCATTATAAATTTTTCATCTGGTGTCGCGCACTGAAAGATCGTCTATTAGAAACACATCTTTTAAGACTACATAGAACACAATATATTCATTTTAATACAATTAATATAAATAAAAACAATTTCATTCATTTCCTCGGAAAAAAAAGACAAGCATTCATTTAAATAATTCTGAAAAGTTTTACAGATTATATTAAAATAATTACGACATTAAAGAAGAAATTCCTTCGTTCAAGTGATGTTTCTAAATTAATATAAACATATACGGTTTTGATTTGAATATGATTTATTGTAGATTACAGAAAATCCATGGATTGTTTTAAGGTAACGCGAATCTCCATTTTGATTTCCTCATAATCTGATCATGCCTTAAGGTCCTTTATTAAATATTTAGAGGCAAATACTGCTGCATATTCAACAATCAAATTATGATATTACGTTCCAATTAGCTGAGCTGGAGTTGTGCTTGAAATTAGGATTCAGGTATCTATCGAGCAAGTTTTATCAGAGATTATAAATATCGAGTTTAGAGCAATTTGTTAATAATTCAGTCAATAATCTTATCGTATATATATGCATATAAATACATGTCTTGATCTATTTTAGTGTGAGAATATATTTCTGAACTTAACTTAAGTATATTTTAAAAGTGTTTCAACAATTTTTGTTCTATATTATAGATTTGTTTTGGTGGTACATTTTTGTTAATAAATTGACTGTTTTCATCAATGAATATGCCAAAAGATACATTTTTTGCTAAAGATACAAACCAAAAGATACATTTTCTGAATGAAGTTAAAAGAACAGACTTAAGCTTATCTCTACCAGGTTAATATCAAAGTTAAGTCAAAAAGAGATAAATTTAATGTGAATATTGTAAAAATTAATATAGATGTATTTAAATTAATTCATAAAAAATGTATTTTACAATATCTATCCTTTACAATCATAATTTCTTGGTTGATTTATGGTTTTTTAATCATATAAGACCTAGATAATGAGATCAACAACCAGAACAATATAAATTATATTGACTGTTGGGTAATTTTTATGTGGTATTGTTTTCTATCCGACATAATTTGTGAGGATTTTTATACAATTTATAAGTTGCAACACATTTGGTTCTCTAAAATAGAAGTACTGTTAAACACTTACCATACAAAAACAATCTTAACAGCAGTTGGATACTTGAAAGTGTACTCATTAATTACTTTGTTTCAAGTATTGCACACACACACACACAATTAATTTAATTCCTATTTAAAAATTGGTTAGTAAGCTTATATGAAATTATTTTATGCACGTCATATATTACCGTATTAAACCATTGTAAGAAATCTTGAATTAAGTGCATATATAACAGAAAAAATAGCAATTCTACGGTAGTGATATCAATGTTTAAATAAATTTTTTTATTAAAAAATTAATAAAAATATTACCAACTTTATAAAATATTTCGAATGTCAGTGTAATCTTGCTTAATTAATCAGGATTACGAAACAAAAGTATTTTATTATAAAAAAAAAATGGAAAATACTCCATGAACTATTATTTATGTTAGTTTTCAATTGCTTCGCATAAAATAATCAATTTAACTACTTCATGTCGCTCACGATCAATAGAATGGAAAAGGTAGAAGAATTAACCATTGACATCAAAGTCATTAAAGCACAAATTTTATTTTGTACGTCATTTTAATTTGCTTATAAAATGAAATGAATCATAATAAAACAATTTATTTAGAAAACATCTTTTGAAGTTTAAATCACTACCTAAGCAAGTAAATATTTATCAAATGTAATAAATACCCAATTAAATACTTATCTAAGTATTTATGTATTCAGGTAAATAGAAGTTACATTTGTATTTAAGAATAAATAGTTCATATTTAGCAAAAAACAACATTCGAATTCCGAAATAATACGATTACGCTTAAAGAACATATTTAGTTGAAAGCCAATCTATTAAAAATCATTTTAAAACAGTTTAATATATTAAATAGCGTTACACAATTTTAAAATATAAATAGCCAAAAATGTGCTCAAAATTTTAAAAATATTATTTTTAAAATATTGTATTTTACGATGTAATGGCAGAATAATGCGATAGATAAAATATGCAGTTCAGTAGTGAGAGAAAGAGAGAAAATTATTTGTTATTTTAAATTTTAATATATAATTCCATATAAATTGCACCACTTCCTTGTAATAACACTAATCTTTATTCTTCTAAAATTTTTATTGGAATTTAGCACTAGAATATTTGTGGCTTTGACAATTTTTACGAAACTCAACCCACAAGTCTAAGGTCAAATTGTGGTCTAGAATGTATGTTTCCTTAAGAGCACTGCGTAGGAAAAAATAAAAAAAATACATGAGTATTCATTTATAAATTTTATACCTGTGGTTTCTACAGAAACATCCCCCTTTTAGAAGTTTGAAATTCCTTAAACTAAGTTATAAACTTCAAGATAACTAGATGCGCACTTACTAGATGCGCACACAGAAAAAATTAATGGATAATAATATAGAAATTATAATTACAGAAATAAAAATCGTATACATTTATAAAAATATTCAAAATTATATTATCCAACTATATCCAATTATAAAAAACATTTCTATGTGGATAGATTTAATAATATTTAAACTTAAAATTCCGAAAATAATCATATATTTCATCTACGTTTGGGATTCTTTGCCAATGTAGATGTGTATTGAGATACTTACATTTATATTTGTAGAATTGAACATTAATCATGGAATGCTCCTTCAAAAACACTTAACACATTTTAGATAAGGCTTTTACTTTCCGTAAAGAAAGTATGATTAATTATTGCGGAACGAAAGATTAATAGAGTCTTTTCAAAAAGGAAGAGCTTCGTAATTGCTGACTATTAATCAAGATAAGATGTAAGAGGCTCGTCTTCACAGAGCTCGTACAGGCTCGTGTTACTAAATTTACACTTTTAAGGTTTGTTGTCAATGACGATTTTTTAAATTTTCTATGTAGGTGAGTTTTTTCCCCGCACATAATGCTAACAATTGAGTTAATTTTCAAAATATTTATACATTAAATATTATATTTCTATGAATTTTAAATATTATTTCTAAAAATATTTTAAAATAAATTATTACAATTAATTTTATTATAGGCAGATTTTTAACTAAAATCCGAAACAAATGTTGTTAGTATTTATTAATTAAATTATTTAAGAAATATTCATTGTAAAATAAATATTATAGAAAATTAATTAAAAATTCAAATAATAATTTCATTTTGAAAGGAAATTGTTTCTTATATTTTGAAAATTAGTCATCATCATTGATTATATAAAATATATTCTGTTAAATATTTCGCGTTCATTATATTTTATATCAAATTTATTGTATTATAACAATGAGAAATTCGATATATACTTTGCATGAATTATTTAATGTATGCATTTTGTAAAACTTTAATCTTTTTTTGTAATGAATTAACTTCAAATACGTTTTATATTTAGAGATTTATTTAATATTATGAAACATTTTAATTACATTAATATTTTCATATTTTAATAAATTATTTAAACAAATACATAGTATGGATTTCATTTTCAATTGAATATTTTTTATAAATATTCAAAACCATTGAATACTTGCATATAAAAACAAAATGATTAAATTTGTTTTCAAAATTATTAATAACAATTCTTTAAAGGATAATATATATAAATTTCAATGGAGAATTGATATGATGTAAAAATTTAAAATTTTTGAATCATAAATAGTTTACATAAGAAATCAATCAGAATATTTATTTTGAAAACTTCTATAGTCAATACTAAGTGTTACAAATTGCTCAAAAAATATACAATTAATCATCGATAAAAATCTTTTACAGTTCAACGTCATCTTAATCTTTTTAATTTTATTCTTAGTATGCGAAATGACTTAAGCTAATTCATAAACCTTTAAATAAATATATTTACCAAAGGTTTATAGGAATAATAATAAATATCATATAAAGAAAGGTACATTTTTAATGCTCTCACAAAACATTAGATGTGTTGTTTTCACTTTCTCCGTGTTACAAGACAAAAAAAAAAGTTTTTGTAGTTTTGTTTTATATCCACACATGTACTAACAAGTTCTTTTGAAAAATGAATAGAATATCAATGATGTGTCATTTCGATATAATCAATATTGTAAGTAAAATGATACAAGAAAGGCTATAAAAAATAAATATATATCAATTACTCATAAGAGATATTAAATAAATAATCAGAAGAATTTAGGGACCATATAAAATTACGAGGCATAAAATCTATTATTCAGTCATTATTTTAAAACCACTTTATATCTTGGAGCATAGTAAAACATACTAAGCAGAAATACAACTAACATAACTTAAAATCTTAATCAGCAGTAGTTAAATTGTGTTATTTTGAGATGATGTATTTGATGATAAATTGTTTTTAAACTCAAAAAAAATCCACCATACAATGCCAGGCTTAATTATCGAAGACTGTTGTAAATCTGTCTCTTGATATATGACTGCGGAAAAGAATTTTTAATAGTCAAAAATATCATGTAATTTCTTTTGTTCAATAGTGGCTGTGATTTCACTATTGAATCAGCCATCAATTTTCGATTTCGAGAAACATTATCTCACTACTTGATCAAAGATAGCTTTAGAAAACTTATCTAAAAAATTGTATACTGATTGTATTTTCTTTAAAAATTCAGAGTTTGTGAAAGTTTTTTTAGCAAATTTATATCATGCTCAAAATATTAAAGTATTTAGCATTTAATAGAAACGCCTTGAAATTGCTCGTTTCGCTTAACAATATTTATACAGCTTCAACGTGGATAAAGCAGAGGAAAAATGCAGAACGTTGTCAAGCTTGCATGGTAAAATATAAATAGATATAAATAAATTATATAAGATTTTCAGGAAAATAAAATCTAAATGATTTGCATTTTGTATTGCGCAAGAGAAGTTTGGTTGGCAAAAAATGGCACACAAGCATTTTTAAATGTTCTATAACATTTATATAATATGCTGAAATCAAAATTATAAAGAAACATTAAGCTAAACTTAGAATTGAACTACACTTGTAGATTTTTTTAACTATTTTCAATAACTCATTTTGCATGATTGCATTTTCATTGATATTTTACTGAAGTTTATGATCTATGAAATTTTCAACTTCAGGTAAGAGATAAAATATATTGAAAAAAATAAACTTGACTTTTGAAGCTTCATTTCTAATTCACTGTGAGCATACCAATACTCAATAATACTAGTCAGAGAAAGTTATTTGATATATATATATATATATATAAGTTATACATTAATTCGTAAATTTGTCATTTATTATAAATATAAATGTTTATAATTTTTTATATTCCACCTACTCTGGCTACTAGTCAGTGTACCTGGCTACAGATAGGGAGGACCTGGGTTCAAACCGCAGCTGGGGCATGGATGTACTTTCTCTGTGTTTCTTGTCCTTTCCTGAGATTATGTATGAATGTGGCCCACCCTATTAACGGGTTTCTGGTGGTGTAACGTGGGTAATGCTACTTGCCTTTGTGACTTGCTTCACATGTGGCCACTGGGTAACGTTAAATGAGTAGTAATTTCTGGCCTTGTTGTGGTTAAGGGTTAATCACCCATTGACCACCATTATTAAAAAAAATTTTAATTTTAATCAATGAAACCTAATTGAATACCATCTCTGGTAATTAAAAAATAACCTTAATGTGATAACTACTAATTTTCATGAAATAGCTTTCACAATGTATATTGGTGAAGTTTTGTAGATTAACTATTCGAAAAAGTACACTTGTTTACTCTTAAACTATAAAATGTTCAAAAATGAATAACAATTTTTTATTTGCTTATAAAATGAATTTTTAAAACAAAATACTGTATGTGAGTTCTTTATCTGTATTTCGAAATTTGAATTAAAAATCGTAGGCTTAATAAATTAAAATTCCAACATAAAAATAAAATAAAAATCCAACAATAAACGAAATACATAAACAAACTCATGTAGGAAAATATAGGACATTATCAACTTGAAAAAAAGTATAATAATTAGTTCTCGTTTAAATATTTAGATTTCATAAAAATATAATTGCAAAAAGAAATATTGGAAAAATCTGCAAAATGAAGTTGTAATTGTTTGCCATCGGACCTTGCTTTATGCAAGTGTGTCGGATATAAATTAGAATAGAAATTTCCTATATCCAACCTGTGCCATAATTGCATACATTTTATTTGGCATCTATTTTCTGATACGTTTTATCTAGCATGATTATATATCATCAATTGTTGCAAATAAGACTAAATATTTATTCGTAACGACACAATCTAATGGTTCATTATGAACATCTATAATGATATATTCAATAGAGCTGCTGGAAAGAAAACATTTCAATAAAAATTATATAATGATCGTAAGAGAACATTGATTATAACATAACTTGAAGAATTTGTATGTAATGCAGTTTAAAAAACCATCAAAATTTGCATACTTAAAACGCGTAATTAAATACATACCTTGAAAATAAATTACTTAATATGAATTACTCTTTTTTTTAAATTAAGCTTTCTTGAAATCAGCCTTTGAAAATCTCTCAGATTTAAGTTATTTAATTTAACTAAGAAAAATTACTGGATTTTGAATTTTATCCACTAAACCTCAAAAATTTATAAAATAGGATAAGAATACCCCTATTAGTTTCGTTTGATCTCAAGATCCCTTTAAATATTATCTTTCGTTAGCCAGATTTTCTGCCTTTTTTATGTTTTTCCTTTTGTTCAAATATCGTTTAATATTTGGAACAAATATAAATATTAAACGATATTTAAATATTTATATTTTTTTCAACTTATTAAACATTTCTTGAGCATTTAATTTATAGTATATATATATATATATATATATATATATATATATATATATATATAT
>JAPDSC010134576.1:53004-64214 GCA_026290005.1 Latrodectus geometricus
ATATATATATATATATGGGGGGATGGGTGTAGAAATCTGTATGTGTTTAAAAAAACGCATATTTCTATAAAATATCTCAAAATGTCTTCCTAGCATATATGTTGATGAATTGAATTTGCCTCATGTATAATAATCTACAATAAATTATTTCCACAGATAAACAGAAAATAGTTTTAGTTTTTATTAAAAAGTAGCTACTACAATTTCAATATGTAATAAATAAAAGTAGTTATAAAAAACTTGAAAAAGATTTTATTAATTTTTGCCCTTCTTTAATAAAATAAATCCCTTTTTTTTAAAAAGAGTTTTTTTCACTATACTTATCTACTCTCAAGAAAACTCTTTAAATTAAAACTTATGAAAATTGAAATGTAATCATGTTAAATTTTAAGCTTGATTTAATATTCAAAGTGAGTTTTCGGGGTGAACTAATTTTATTGGGTTTAGTATTAAATAAGTTCGATTTAATTCTAATAATAAAATTAATTATGTAGAAGAATTTCAAGCATGTTCTGAAAAATGAATTAAAATAACATCGTCTTTAGCCTACCATATTTGCCTTTATTAGAAATATCTTATAACTGTTTTCTCTAAAAAATCAGGAATTTAATATTCTAATAAATGCTTAAAATAGTTTTTTATTTTGAGACCCTTAAATATCTTCTACAATTTTTATCTGAAATATATTTAATTAATTTATTTTTGTAATTAATATTATTATAACAGATTATTGTAATAAATATTACTATAACAGTCCATAAAATAAATATTTAAATAGGTTGTTCTATTTAGTTCACTTATAAAATATTTTGAAAATAAAAATGCATTTAAAATTTCCAAGATAATAATGAGAGCAGATTTATGAAATTATAAATATATCTATTTTTGAATCCTGATATATAAAATTATTTTGTAATAATGGCAATTTTGAATATTGAAATAGATTATTTTTCTAAATATTAGAACTGGTTTGATTTTATTTTTTACAAATAATATAATTATAATTCCAATGAGATACTTTAACAACTTGTTCTTAGCAATGAATATCTGATTTGTCAATGCTAAAAAATGTAATCAGAATTAATAAAAAAGTGTTATTTACATTAATATTCATATTTTAATGCAACTATAGTATATTTTTCTTATTTTTTAATTGGACAAAGTTATAAAAGGTAAGATTAGAGAGAGTTTTAGCATTGATAGTTTCAAATTTATTCATTTCAAGAACTAAATGCTATTCAAATTTATTAACATTTTTATGTGTATTAAAAATATATCAGTGAAGTTATTTTTCATCATAATGCATTATAAAAAAATTTATTTGTTTTACCTTTTTTACTTTTACCTCATTTTTTAAATGCAAGCAATTACAGGCATACCTTTAAATTTAAATCAAGAGATCATATTCCCAAACCATTCTAACTATAGGCTTTCAAGTATAATATTTTTTATTTTGGATTCCATTGCTATTCTGTAAAATTTCTTCTGCTGATTAACCTTATTTTTATTTATCAAATCAATGTTTTAAATATCTTTAAGCATAATCAGCCATATTTAGGTTACTTGAATTTATAGGCATTCATGTTTTTTTCAATGTATAAAATTTTGTAGTCTTGTTTAACCTATTCTCATTATCAACATCTTTTTGTAACAACATATGTAATACCAATTTATTTTTATCCATTTTAGCAATCTTTTTAAAATAAATTTAGGTTATTAATCCAATACTCTTTGGAAAAAATCTGCAATAATAAAAAAGAAAAACATTATTTCAAGGTTAAGCCAGATATTTCAAAACTTTGTGTAGAAAATGTAAATCTATGTAGAGGGATCTAAATACGCACATTTCGAATAGCGCAACTGAAACGATAAAGTTTTAACACGCAACATATTATTTATGGATTCATATAACAATAGGCAACAATAAAAGAAAAAAATAAACAAATTTTTTTTTTTTTTTTTTTTTTTTTTTTTTTAATAAAAAAAGATGGATTGCCAAACTTTAACAAAAAGTTACAGTAAAAGTCGAATGGATTTTCGTATTTTACTGAAAACGAGAAGAATGTCACACATTTCTTCTAGCATCAATATACCATTTGGAAACCATATATTATTTCGATATTCTAAACGCCATACATGAAGCTTTAAGTATGATACAGATTCTGAGCATTCTGAGGTATGTAATTGGTGAATGAACATAATTTTTATCTAATCTCAATTTTGCTTTATCCTATTCAAATCTTGCCGTTAGCAGCATTTAGGTATTGCCAATACACCTGTTGAAGTGAATTTTCATTGTGCTGAAACCATACAGAGATTATAAGTACATGGATACATGGTTTAGAAATTTAACTTAGACTTCCATGACACTAGATATTATAAGGAGTATGTGCCTAAGGTTGATGTAAAGTATTTTAATATCCACCTCTATAATTCCCTACTAAGAGATCGATTTATTTGATAGTATATCTTGTTTGCATATTTAAAGTAAAAAAATATGGATAATATGGACATTGGCATCATACCCATGAACTTTTCCTTTGATGGGATGTATCTTGCCACTATGGTCAAATATGCCTTGTAAGAATATCCTCCAATTAAGCCTATCTTGCCACTATGCCAGGGTTAGCCCAAATATTTGTCTTGTAAAAATATCCTTCAATGAGACCACAAATAAAATAAATTATTTGTGGTCCTATTTTTCTATTATGATTTACATTAAGTAGCTACTCAGATTTTATTTTGCAGAGAACCATTCATTCATAAAATGTGTATTAGATCTATACATCAAATACATTGGTATAGTGATAAAGATTACAATGTTCTTTGGAATCCATAAGAAAAATGACAATTTAGTAAAATGATTTCCCAAGTCTCTCCGCCAATATTAAATTAAAGTTCCAATAATGCGGAAATCATGTTTCAGTTTGATATCCCATACTATTTTTTAACATACCTCATAGAATTATTTATAGATTATATCTGGATATTTCTTATAGTCTTTTTCCAATCGATTCACCAATATAAATTGTTGCTTTTTCAAGTTCTCCTTTGTGATACATAAATAAAAATTCAAAAGAAAATGAAAAATATTTTTCAAAATTTATCGAAGGAAATTTGCAATTAAGAATTGATAAAAACACACACTGTTATTTGTTTAAAATATTTCTCTAATTTACGAGCTTTATTAAGGATTGTTTGAGATCTGCATTTTTGAGACTTTTCACGTCAAAATGTATAAAAAAGCAAATGTTCCTATTTTCAGAAGAATTTTATAAACAGTTTTCGCAAAAAGTAAACATTTAATAAAACTTTCTTACTATTCGCCTGAATAGTCATAATTATTTTACATGAAACATACTGGATTTGTCAATAATTTGTAAAAAAGTACGCTCAAAATAAAAAAAAAAATATTTTTATTTTTCTAAGTCATAAATATGAATGAAAATATGAAAGTTTTCTATTTTGTAATACGTAGAATGATTTTATAAAGATTTCCAAGAAATTGTTTTAAATAAAAAAATCAAACTTTAAAACTGCAATTTATAGCTTTTATTTAACCAAATATAGATAAATAAAAAATATTACGACTCTTTAGTAAAAATTATGATTATTATTTAATTTATTAATAATTCATATTTTAACATTATTAGCAATTTTTTTAATTGTATGATAGAAATTTAAATAATAAAGTAGCATTCTATAAATTTTATATAATTTAGTTCTTTAATAATCATTTGAAAATCATATATATTTTTCATTTAAAGAATATAAAATTATATGTGAACAAGTAATCTAAAAAAATACAGCTCATACATAATTCTAATATGTGAATACACCTACAGAAAATCCCAACAAAATATTTATATTACATTTTTTGCATTATATTATAAATAATATGATTTTTGCATAAATATATGATTTTTACATTAATATACGCTTGTTTAAATTTTATTAAATGTATTAGACATTGAAATAGATTGTTTAAAACAAAATTTCATTCTCAATACTAAATTGAGTTTTCAGTTAAATGATTTCAAAGAGAATTGTTGGAAAATAATTTCTAAAGTAAATTTAAATATACTAATTTTGTACAGGTTGATTCAAAGAACGAGTTTTAATTTGAAACATTATTCATTTATCTGCAAATATTTTGTGCTCAAAAATGCAAATAAACTCCCAGGAATATTTTTTAAAACAGCAAATATTGAAGTAACAATCAATGAAGCACAATGAAGTATTTAATATGAATTAAAGGTTTCCTTTATTAAGAGAAAATGCTAAACTATTATTTTAATGGAATAAAAAAATAATAATTCATAAAATGATTTTTTAAATAAATATTCCATGTTAACGAACGAATTTCCTTTAAGTAAAAAAGAACGAAAAATAAATTGTACTTAAAGAAAAATCGTTAAAATGAGAAAATGCATTATTGGGTAGTATTAAATAAATGTTTAATGAAATGTACTAACTAGCATTAATACTGAGCTCAATTGATTTTTCAGTACGAGAGATTTGTTTCATTTCATTTTTCTTGAAATTCCTTTTGCACACAATACTCTTTTTGGATAAATAAATCCATTCTTTAATTTTTAGGCAGCTCCATAAATTTAAAATTATTTTTATAAAATCAATTTATATTTTTATTATATTAATGAATGATAATTAGCAACAGATTACATTTTTATAAAAACTATCGTTGTTCTTTATTAAAATTTGAGAAAACATATATTCTTTACTTATTGTTTTTCGATTAATTAATTTAACATTTTTCTCCCATGAGATAAATTTTAACACACACACACACACATATATATATTTCAATAATCATCATACTTATATAAAAATGCAATAATATTGCATTTATAATATTTAAAAATGTTTCTGTTTATATGAAAAATATATGCGTAATAAAAATAATAAACATTCGTGAAGAAAAATTGGAATACTTTGTACATAAATAAATATTTAAAAAAAATATTAAACGAAAAATTATGAACCAATTGAAAATTAATGAATTGGATAGCATCAATTAAAAACTTGTTAAAATCCTTAAAAAAAAAAAAAAAAAGTGCTTTAGTGAAAAAAAATTTTAGGCAAGTTTGAAATTTTCATTTTTTTTTTGTTGTGTCAGGGATATTTGCATCTTGCATCTATATTTTTTTTGGTGTTATTTTTTTTTAACACCATAAGTGTTTAAGTTCCAAAACTTCCAAATAACGAAAAATTATGCGTAAAAATATTTTAAAGTGTATAATGTCTCTAAAATTGCAGTGTCAGTTTTTATCTTATTGTTTATTACATTGTAAATTATTTTGTTTTTTTAAAATAGCTAAATACTGCAATGCAACATGGGATGGCATTTCTTGTTGGCCAACCACAGCTGCTGGAACTATTTCTAGAGTTCCCTGTTTCGAAGAATTCAATGGAGTGCGTTATGACACAAACAGTGAGTATCTTTAACATTACTTGAATTGAGTACTATGAACATTTGACAATCAAAATTTTAATTGTAAACAGTTGTGTCTATTGTCTTCAATGTATAATAATATTTGAATAATTTTCTTAAGAAATTGATTACAAAATTTAATACTGAAATTGTAGATTTTCTAATATTACTATCAATGGCTATACAGCCTTGGTGAAACGAATGCTTGATTCAACTTTTTAAAATGTTTCACTAACCTCATTCTACTTAGAAATATTGCAAGTTTACATGGTATAAGTATGTTACAAAAAACTATACAATTCAAAAATTTTATTCTATAAAGAGTACTACATATATGTTTAAATAACATGAAAATCAAAAGAGTTGGTGTTAAAATTATTATCTAGATAAAATCATTGATATTCCGTTCGTATAAATTTCTTATTTCTATCGAATGTATAATTTCTTAGGTAATGCAAGTCGACAGTGTCTTGCAAACGGAACATGGTCTCGATGGTCAAACTATAGAGAATGTAAACCAGTCAATCTTCATGAAGAGGAATTTTTTCAAGTAAAATATATTAATAAATTTGTTGTTTATATATATTAATATAATAAAAAAATAATTTATGCATATTGTAAAAAATATTTATTATTGGACACAATAGTTATAAAATGAGATTTCATTGTTCCTTTGAAGTGGCTTTTGTGGTAATTTGAAATCCAATTTAATTAAACCCTCGTTGAATTAGTATCTCACATTTAATGGCAGATTAATAAATCAATAAACTGATTATTTTATATAAGTACGTCTATGTTTAATACTGTTATTATTTTTATTATCTTTGAAATCCCCTTATTATTTTGCTGTCAAAAAAATCAATGGAACATAATTTATTATAAAATTAAATAATTAATATATCCTAAAATATTTATTTAGGATTTTAAAGAATTTACTTAAGATTTAAATATTATTCTAAATATTTATTATATACTGTAAAAATATTTAGTTTCTTGCGTTGTAGATAATAGTCTAACTGTGAAGAAAGTTATACTTAATACAGGCCTTAACATTAATGCAACTATCTAACAAATAATCCATCTAAGTAATGTCACTAACAATCCACTCATTCCAGAATAAAATTTGTTATTAAATTATAAAGCAAAAAATGCCATCCAACAATATGTAACAAGTAAAATAAATACTATAAAACACTAACAAAAAAATTTATGTAAAAACCTTCATATATGGTCCCCCATTTTAATGATTTATTATTAAATTAAAAGCACACACGCAAATCATCTCTAAATAATAAATTCCTACATTTATCAGTGTTGCAGACATAAAAAAATAACATTTCTTAATTTAATATATTTATAAGAGTAGCAAATGTACTGTTTAAGAACATAACAAATATAGTGGAAAATATTTAAAATTTGCAGTCTTTTTATATCCTTTAATTTTTATTATTTTTTTTTTAAATAATTTTTGTTGCAGTTTGCGGGTACAATGTCTCCATCAGTCCTAAATGTTTATACTAATTATATTTGACTTCACATTTATAGACACAATATGATTGGAATGTTGAAGAACAATTACTCCAATCCCTTGCAGTGAAGGATATTTAACCGAGTAAAATACAATAATTTAATCGAATAAATTTCTCAGCGTAAAATACAATAATGGATTATTCTATTATTGTATTTTACTCTTAGAAATGTGAAGCTCAGCTTCATTCTGTATTTTCAAAAGTACTACAATTTATAGTTAATTTATCATTTTCACTTCAAAGGCTTCATTTGCTTATTTGTTACTTCAGAACGAATGATTTGAAATTCATGGCATTTTATTTAATTAAATTACAATTTATGTAAGTAAATAAAAGCTTGCAAATAGTTTATAAATATATTTCAATTACCATTATATTTATAATTTGCAGAAGCATGTCTGTAATATAATAGCTGTATACCGTAGGTGTGAAAACTACAATAAATACATATACTATAATAAATAACTATAATACATATACTATAATATAACTATAATAAATACATTTTTATCAAATACAAAATTACTGTTACGAATAGATCAATAATTTTGTGTAAACAATAAAACGTTTTAAATGCAATTTCGAATCTGTGGTGTATCTCCTGTACATAATATATATTTTATTATGAATAATTCTGGAGTCTATCAAGACATATCAAAGCAGTCAATATGTCAAATTAATCTTCCAAGATACAAGATGAATATCTACATGGCGTAATACATGTCCAACAACTCCTTACAGTGATGCTTGTATTGCTAAATTAATTTCTGATGTATCTCTTGCAAAGCTATTTTCTTCTCTATCTCTTGCATAAAGAAATAGGATTTTAATACCTATGTTAATTTAACATTTATAAGCAAATGAATATGTGTATAATGATTTGATTTCCCTAATATTTATAGATCACCTTCTTTTTTTTTGGATCTAGCGCAAATAAACCAAACTAATCCTAGATATTCATTCAAATTATTGTTTAGATAACGAAAATTATGAAATTGTTATTAATTGCAAAGTACTTATTTTTAAAATATATTTTCTTTAAACTTCTTTTAAACTATCTTAGGAAGTATATTCGCATTATTTTGATATTGCTTTTACAATCATGCAGATTATTTGTTTTAAAGTGAGATTAAAAGCTTTTTTTATTTTTTTTTTTCAAATTAAGATATATCGCTTTGAATCCAATGTTCCAATTACACTTGCTTAGAATCAAATTCATTCAAAATTGATGAACACGTAACTATATTAAAACTTTGCTTTTAGTGAAGCATTATGTTGCATTTAATGCTCACGAGAAATTATTGCACATGTAATATTAATATACAGTATTATTGCTTAGTACTGAAATATATTATTTTACACCAATAAACTTTCAAATTAAATTTAAAATAAACGTAATCAAACGGGCTTTTTTTACTGATATCTTTTTTACATATGTTATCGCTCATTTAACATAATCAATGTCTCGTACAGTACTTTACATTAACATTCTTAGTTAAGATTTATGAATTTTTCAACATGCAATAAATTTTTAAAATTATCTTTTTATTAATTTTTTCCTTATTTATTTTTAAGAATATGCATTTAAAATGACTAAATATATTGTAATAAATATTTATACAGGTTCTATGGGATATGAAAGAAGCAGCGACCATATATTATGTGGGATATGGAATCTCATTGGTTGCACTGAGCCTTGCACTTTTCGTGTTCTTTTACTTCAAGTAAGATGTTTTACATGTTTTATTTTTAACTAATTATTTTTTAATTTATTCAATAGTATTCTTTGTTTCTATGTACAAATTTTATTCTTATAATGAACAAAATGTACAAATTTCATTCTTTAGTAATGAAAATCATTCTCTGTAACTTAATATACATGTAATACATATTTTCCACAAATTATTCACAAATAACATCGCAATTATAAAAATCTAAAATAAATTCAATTTTTTTTAATAGTGATAGTCAACACAGCGGGATTCCAAATAAAATATTTAGATAAAAATATTCAAGTTATTTCACAAATTTAATTTTTTTTGGTAAACTCTTATTTTTTTTATCAAGGAAACAAAATTTTTCAATTTAAAGATATGTTGTTTACGAATTTAGGATGTCTCCAAGCTTTAATTAAATAGTTTTAATTTTGATGGAGAAACAAAAAGGTAAATCCATGGCCAAAAGTAAGCTGGTAATGTTGTAAACATGTTTTTCTTATACTTAAATAATTAGTGTTTAAATGACCATGGGGAAATAAAATTAAAATGAAATATTATAAAATCAATTACTTGACAACACTAAACAGTGACCTATCCACAAAATATAACATAATTGCTTATATATGATTTAAAAAAACAATAAAATGCTTTTCTCTTCATTATTTTATTTAAGTTTACTATTTCAGAGACCTTCGATGTTTAAGGAATACCATTCATACCAATTTGATGACTACTTATTTGCTCATTGATGTCACGTGGATTTTAACAGCTACACTTCAATCCTATCAAAATCCTACAGCTGCTAAGGTAGCTTGATACTTTTTGAAGACATTTACTCATTTCTTATGTGTATTCGAGTCTTGTAAGTGTGGATTTTTACTCTTGTAACTTTAGGTAGCCTGCTTCCTTGTGATTCTGCTGACTTACCTGATGGCAACTAATTTCTTCTGGATGTTCGTGGAAGGTCTCTATCTCTACATGTTGGTGGTAAAGACGTTTTCCATTGATAAGATCCAATTTAGAACATATGTCGCTATCGGCTGGGGTAAGTAAATTTTCTTTTTCAATTTACAAATAATTTTTTTTTCAATTAAAATAAAATTTTCTTCATTTCTGCAATTATATCTGTTGGAATGGTTTTGATACATTTTCCAAGTTTCCTTCCTTTCAACTTGTAAATGTGGCCAGCTATCTATGGAATGCATTGTAACATATTAAGACAAACAAACTATTCACTATGTTGTATCAAATTACATATATAATGGGCTCATTTTAGCTAATAATAGGACAGATCTCTTTCGAAAAAAATGTTTCTTGTTGGATTATTAAAGCATTCTTGAACAATTTGAGATGAGTGCCAGATTTCAATTTTCTGCATACACAAGCATCAAAAGAGTGTTTTAGAGAAATCTGACAAGTGAGCATTATCTCCATTTGACATGAGAATATGCCCAACTAACTATGAAAGCTCCTCTTCAAACATTATAATAGAAGATATAACGTGCCTCACAAAGTTTCAGTCATTAGGATGCTCCTAATGCACTTTTAAGCATAAATATGCTCCTCATAAATTAAATATTTTGCAAATCAATTGAGAAAATAGATGATTTAAATGACAGTATTATGTAACTATAACATGTGCCTACATAACATGTTACCTTACTATAACATGTTAGAAAAGAATCATTAAAAGAATAAACCCCACTCTTACAGCTCTACCATTATGTATTTATTTAGAATAGACTATTGAATATTCATTCACAAATAAGCTATGGTATCAGTAGGAAAAACATCTCGAGCATGTTAGAAAAATATATTATCAGCTGGGAATCAAATATGACTGTTCACGAAAATAAATACACAGGCATGTCCTGTTAAATGCATAATAAACAAGTTGCATACGTTGTGTTGCATTTCAATTTGTCATTTCCAAAACGCAATTAAGTGTATGATAATCAAACATGATGTTATACAAAGAATTACCCCATGAGATTACCAAAGACACTCTACAATAATTCACTGCTTGAATAATTAATCATATTCTGCCCCAAAAATAATCTGAAAAAAATACTGGATACACGTTATCACAAAACCCATAAAAATAAATTAAATATAATACGCTTCATATTTTACTACCTTAGTAAAATATTAAACTGTACACTGCACACCGCGATTCAGTCCCAAATGAAAAATCATTTCACGCTTGTGAATTTATCTGCGAGCGAGATAAATGTTATGTTAATGTTTTAAAGTTTTAGGTATTCGTGATACATGAAGTATCTTTTTGAAAACTACAATTTCAAGAAAAGTTTAATAATGACTTCTAATCATGAACAACCTTTTTAATGTTCATCTTACGATAAAGTTTACTTTTAGTTCAGAATAAAATGTTTCAGGAATAAAAATATAGTATGAACGAATTTTATTAAAATATGCGTAAGAAGATTTTTATTAAATACCATATTGAAAAGTTATTTTAAGAAAGTTCATTTGCCACAACATATATATATA
>JAPDSC010134576.1:64314-78952 GCA_026290005.1 Latrodectus geometricus
ACTAAACATCAATACATATATATATATATATGTATTGATGTTTAGTTTCTGTTTAAACATACACACACACAAGAATTACAAATTTAAGATATTTTTCTTGTCTTTAGATTGGTTAATTTTCTTCTTAAAACAGTATTTAAAATTTGTTTCAAGAAATATAAAGAGGAAATTAAAAAAAAAATGTTTGAGTTTGACAATCACACGGCAAGTAACATATTATAATTTAACTTAAGAATTCTCTATTTCTGATTTCAAATATTTAAAAATATTGAGTACTTTGAAATTATATTAACATAGATATTTTGGTTCAAAATGCTTAAGTTAAATGTTCATTAATTAAATGATATTTTTTTTTATTTCATCAGAAATTATGAAAAAAGTATTTGTATTCACTTGATGACATTTAAAATCTCTCTAAGTGAATACAAACAATTTTTGTTATTTTCTGGTGCTCTAAGAATCCATGATAATAATAAAGCATTACAAAATATTATTGAAACATTAACTCACATATCTAAAGTTAGAGTTAGCTCATATATCTAGAGTTATTCTAAAGGCAAAAGGGGCAAAATAAAAATAAAAAAAATAGTTTTTAATTCTAAATTACAACAAGAATTGGCATCACCTGAGCTTATCTTGAACTGTCTTGGACTGGACTTAAAGGATATTTATAATTATCCACTGGTAAACCAAGAAATCGTTGATTTATTGGACTCCATTAATGTCAACGTTTTCGCCGATCTGGCTTGATTGACAAAGTCAGACTTTGGTTGGTTGGGTTGTGTGGCGTAAGATCCAAAAATGGACAAACTACGCCATTGACGAAGTCAGACGAAATGGGAGAATACAAAGAACAGCATGATAAATGAGAAAATATTCTATTAAATGATATTTACATGTACTCAATTCCCCAATTTAATCTCAGGTTGATAATAGGGAAGGAAAATGACCAAGTATTCCCTGCTGTTGTTGTTTATACTCTGCATGCCTGATATATGCCAGATCAGTTTCTGAAATGTATTACTGTTGTTGTTTCTGATGACACTTGGCAACGCCAAGGCAGGCCCAACGCCTGGCACGAACCACCCCCAGAAGTATTAATTTGTAATGGGAACATGGAGGACATTGCGAACCGGCATATTTTACGTGCCACAGTTGCCATTAATGAACACGACAGGCCTTCGGCTAAGCCAGGATTCGAACTCACCACCTTTTGGTAACGAGAACGACGCCCCAACCAACCAGGCCACCGCGGCCCAAATTACTTGTCAGCATTGCTAGGATTAGCAAGGAATGATGCAATAATGTGAACCAATATTTATTCTTGAATCAAAATAAGTTCAAAAAATAATTTGAGTTTTTCATAATATATAAAATGATGTGATATTCAAGGCATTTGCAGAAATAAGATTTAAATTGAGGAAAGCGTAAAGATAAATGTAATATGTGAGCAATCTCGTCTGTATACAATATCTGTTGTATTTAACCATGTTTCTTTGAAGTTATCGAATCCAAGCATGCGTTATTATTCCTGTAGAGATGTTTTCGTATCTGTGAGAGTATCTGAATTTGAAAAATGTGCTTATTAAACGTAACTGACATTACCTCAGTGATTTTCATTGAGATTCCGGTATGAAGAATACTCTGATAAACCATTTCCGGAATAGATTTCCAACCTTATGACTTGGGAAAATGGACTACTGTCCATGGAATAGTCTTTCTGGGAAGCAACTTACGATGTGGACACTAAATTTCCTTACAGCATCCTCAAGTGACTAGGCTATCAACTAATTCGGTGTCAAAACACATCCCTTTATGAAATCTTACATACGAGGTAATCATTAAAGAAGATAATTTTTGAACATGTTTATTATCATGGTATAAAATAAATGTAGTAGTCTTTATTGCGTATTACAAACTGGAAATAAGCTGTACTTCTATTCTCTGCAGTCATTTACAGATTGATGGCGCTGCATAATTTATTTAATGCTGCTTTGAAATGATATCCTTGTCCAATGCATTAAGCTACTAGTTCAATCTAATGATTGTTAGTAATCCAATGCAGATTGTGAATTGCTTTTGTTCAACTAATGTTAACGTGCTTTTGTTGGCTGTATACAAACCACTGCACATTTAGATGTAACTTTGCCCCAATCAAATAAAGTCTATCTGATATGTTGGTAACATTTTAATCATATTTCGCTGGATATATATTCACGAAATATGTATATCGCATATAAATACATACTCGTTACAGTGAGTATACGGTCCATTACAGAGTAATCTTCTATGGTCATAGCAATTCTCAGATGCATGTTGTAACCATATACAGGGGGGAGCTTTTGTTTAATGCTGGGCTACAACAATAATTTATTGAATATTGTTAGGTATATAAACCCTTGTCTAATTAAGCTCAATTTTTTTAAACATTTTGATTGGTTTTGGATTGTTCCTATAATCATCAAAAAGAGCAATGATAAAAGCTGAAGATTTGGACGAAATCTGTAGTTGTTTGCTGAACTGAATCATTCATCAATAACATTAGCGTACTCAATATCTCATCTATCCTCTGCAAAACACATACATTTTTGTCTTGATACCATTTCAGGCAATGTACCAAACTTTTTAAACACATTTACTTTTGGCTTCAGTAACTTTGAAGTAAATTTCGTTTTTCATTTATGTCTTATTTTTCTGCATATTTCTCGACAGGGAACCACGACTTGCTATTATGCAATATATGTGCATACTTTCATCTGCTTCTGCAACTGTTTCAATTTAAATTGGCCCCTAAAATTTAACATTTCCCTTACATACTTATTTTTGTAAGTGAGTATGCATATTGTTTATTCATTCGAGGTGTAAAATACAGGAAGAAAGGATTTATTTCATTTTAGAAAAGCAATATCAAGAAAATAAATCCTTTTATGTATTTTTTTACTGATTATGATTAATTCTCCGTTTTTTTATATATTTTTATTTTATGAATAAGTTGATTTTCTTGACCAAATCCAATGAGTTGCGAAGCACATGTACCGATTAGGTGGTTAGCCTAACGAGATCTCACCAGTGTTTAGGTTTCAGTAAGCTTTGATACTCAAGTTTTATCAATTCAGTAAAGGGTTAAAAAGCCGAGTTGACCTTTACCAGCTCGAGAATTGAACTTCGAACACATTCCTTGAAAGAGCGAAGCCTTACCACTACGTCACTGGACTTCAGTCAAAAGATAAAAAATTATATTATTAGTAACTAAAAATAAGAATACCAAAAAATACCATTAAGCATTCATCATTCTATTTACTCATTGTGTCTATTAAAAACTTGAATTAATTAGTAGATATATATATATATATATATATAATAAATAGAAAAGTAGAAAATTGAGCATTTAGTAAAATATTTATAGGTTTTGTTAAAAATATAAATAAGTTTTCTATTTTCAATATTCTTGTTGTGTGTCATAATAATATTAAACAACTTTATAAATAAAATATGTTGTTTTATAACAATATCAAAAATAAAAAATACTTTTATTTGGCTTTTCTGTAGATCCCATAATATTGCATGTAGCAACGTGATGTAAATTCAGATAAAACTTTTATTTTTGAGCTTTTTAATTTATCAAAATGTTCATTATTTTGATGCAAGGCTATATTAGATAATTATTATTAAATGTCTTCTGAAGCTATTATTTTTGCTTGCAATTCTGAAAATATGAAATATGCATGGAAAATGTATTCATAATTTTACTCTTTATCTACTTGATAATTATCTACTTGAAGTTGACGTTGGATTCTCCATCTTTATAAATTTTACTCCGGATGTATGTTAAATATAAGTCATTGAGAAAATATAATAATCAATCATTTATATTTTTAAAAGTGATGAATTTTATAAGACTAAGAAAATAATATTTTCTTATAATGTGCATGTTTGTAACATTAAGCATTGGAAACTAAATCATTATATTGATTTATGTGCTTTTTAATTTAATTTAAAACACGTCTGTAAATTATTAATGCGTGTAACATTGATATAAAGTTGCCAGTATTTATTATTATGTATTTTATTTCTTAAGTGCATTCAACTTTTTTATTTCTAACATTTTATAAAAAAAAAATTCTGAATAGAATTATGTTTCTTTGTGGTACTTCAAAACTCCG
Source organism: Latrodectus geometricus (assembly GCA_026290005.1). Lineage (NCBI taxonomy): Eukaryota > Metazoa > Arthropoda > Arachnida > Araneae > Theridiidae > Latrodectus > Latrodectus geometricus. Next base: position 68,478 of record JAPDSC010134576.1, read on the forward strand.
TTTTTTTTGTTTTCTCAACATCATCAATCATGTGAAAAAAAATCTGTCTCTGAATATAAAGTCATAATAATTTTCTATAAAAATATTGGTTAAATTAAAATTTACTATTTGATAAGCAAAATTGTCATTTTGAATTATATTTGCATACTTTTGAATATGAAGGTGTTAATAAAAATTTTCTTTATGAACTATTTTATTTCTGAGAAACTTTTATACAAATCTTTACGTTCATATAATTTAAAAATTAAACAATATTCTCATTCACTTTTTTAAAAAAAAATGGGATATGTTAATCTGAAATCCTTAAAATGTTTTAAAATTGATTTAAAAAAGTATCGATTTAATTTTATATGACTGCATTTGATAAGAAAATTCGATATCAGAAATCAATGCTTGTATAATTTTTAACTTAACTGTTAAGGAATTTACTTATTTTTTAATGAATTATTAAATATTGTAAATATATTAATATATATTTAACTAAGTAATGTGAACTGCTTAAGGCGTAAAAGCATTATAGTTTTTTCTTGTTGATATTTAGAAAGCTTAACATGAAAAATTATATTATTATGTAGTGTTTCAATTCCTGGTAAAAAATATGAATATAACTTCATATAGTGATGAAAGTGATAGAAATGAATAAAAACTACTTGAGACAGTTTGACCCATGATAAGATTCAAAAATAGAAAAATGTTTGGAAAAATATTTGATCCTAAACTTTAAAAGACAAGAGATATAATGGGATGTAATTTAAGTAATTTTCAATTTCCATGATTCCATCTATCAGTGTGATATGGAAGTTTAAGATAGAAGATGAATGCAAAGTCTGAACTTAGATGTTTTAAAGAATCTCAATATTGTGGGAGATTTCTACTGGTTTAATTTATGGTACATTAGAAAAATTTCTAAAATGAAAACAAAATTATATGATTAAGTAAATTCTCAAACTCCAATGTAAATATATCATTACCATCATTCATTATGGTATATCTTGATTAGTTTTAGTTTAAACACACTGAAACACAAAGAGAAATATTTCATAAGGCATCTTTAGTTATTTCCAATCAAACTTTTAACTAACTGACTTAGAAGAATTTAAACCAATAAAGTGTTTCTTAAAGTATTTAATCAGATTTTTGGTAAAATGCTGCATTATGGGAAATCCATATTGTCGTTTACAGGCATTATAATAACTACAAACTATGTAGTTTAAAGAATATTTAATTGCATATTACATTAAGCTTGTAAATTCACTTTTTTTTGTTGTTTAGTTTTAAGAGGATACAAACGTTTGAAGTATTTTATGCAACCACAGTGATGAATTAATATGCAGATACAAAATAGAAGGATTCATTAATGTGCTCATAAAATGCTGCAAAATGTCTTTGCAAAATATCAGATGGCCAATCAGATTTTTATAAAAGATGATTTTTCGAACACCTTACACAATATTACATAATTTAGGTATTTTAAATTTTTTAGTTCTTTTGATAATAGTTATATAATATGGTCTAAAATGTTTAGATTTAAAAATAAAGTTAAAATTTATATTGGCTATGATCATAATAAATTCTTGATGTTTTCTTTAGATTTTAAAAGTGAAGAAAATATTAACAAATCTGTAGCTGAACTTATAGTATCAGCATTTTTTAAAATATCCAGAACAATTTTCAACATCTAACACTTCTACAATGAAATCCCTTCAAAGTTGAAAAAGGAAAATACCATTAATGTGATGGAATGTCTAATACGATTGAAGAAAATAACTCCTCTCACAAATCTTACAAATCAGCTTTAAATTTTAATGTGGGCTTCAACGTTTAGTTTTATGTAAATCAGTTGATGGTGTAATTCTTTTGCATAACTGTATTTGTATATATATACTTGTCTACTTAATTGTTCCTTAAAAATCTTGACCTTTACTTCTTTCTTTTTTCACTACATGTTTGAAAAAGTAATAATGCCAAAGGTGCCGAATTCTTATAACACCATTAAATATTCCAATTATTATTATTTTTATGCATAGTAACTTTATTTTTTATGCTTAACTAAATAAGGATTCAATGTAATCATTAAACTTTGTGCACACATTTTTTTACATTTTTGAGTGAATATAATGAAAAACTGCATATTGTTTGAATATCCTTAAAAATTATTATAATAATGAAAAAGTACATTATCTCTTTTTTAGTAAAAAATATTAATTTGTACAATCTATAAATGCAAATGTATTTGAATATATATTTTTATAATATAAAGTAATTCTTCCTGAGGAAATTTTGTTTTAAGTTGAGATTTTTATTTACAGAAATTAAACATTTTCTTAAAATTTATGTAATGCATTGTTATACAGGTATTCCAGCCGTTGTTGCTGCTGCATGGGCCATAGTGAAAGGATTTGCTGGTGGAGCAGGTGATGAACCTCTTGCTCAGAGAGGGTAAGTTTGTCATTTTTCTACTCTAATGCATATAATATTTGTGCATTTAAATACATGCTTTATATTGTTTTAATAACTAAACATTAAATCGTAATCGTAAAAAATTAGATAAACAGTAAATTTTTAATATAAGTCTTTATTATATATATTTATCGGAAATTATGAAACAGATAGAACAAATATATTTTAGAATGAAAGGAATTTTAATGATGCAGAAAACTTACTGCCACAATCAATTTTATGTATCAGATTGAATGAAGTACAAAGTTATCTTATTGTTGTTTTTAACACCTTTTAAACCTGAAAGAATAAAGATGACTATCTTTGAAGAATGTTTTTTTTTTCATTTACTATGTAAGATTTTAATACTTTGGGAATCATCTTAATTTTAATTAAAAATATAAGGCTTATGCATATTTTTCTTATTAACTTGTATCTTATGTTTCATTCATATATCATCTATGTCATAAATACGTATAATAAGTTGTACTATTATTACTATTTTTCCTTCTTATCTTCTACTCAGTCGTAACTACACGATACCGTGGAGGGAAGCAAATAAAATATATTTATACAGGAACATGAACAAGAAAAAATTTGAATTCAGCTTGGGGTTTATAGGGTTTTGAAATTTATTGAAACAGATACTACTTGTAACATAAAACATATTATAGCTGTATTATTATATGTAGCTGTATTATTATATGTAGCTGTAACAGCTTTTAAGTGGCTAGTCATGGAGTCAAAATGGCTGAAGAGGTCTGGCGGGGAAATTTCTCAGCAAATCAAGAAAAATGCCTTAAGTTTGATAGAACTTTGGTGTCAGTGCAAGCTAGGTTGCACTGACACCAAAGTTCCAAAACACCAAGATAATTGCACTAGCTAGGGTAATTATCGAATATTTTCTGTATCGAGGAAAGTCTGAACATGACGAGCAACAAGTGCTTTAACATTACTTTGTTGAAAAATAGCAATTAGCTGGCTTCAAAAATATTAGAACACTTCTGGCTTTTAGATGCCAGGATCATTCCAATCAACATTCAAATTATCTATTAATCTGAATTAAAGATATGCGTGGCGTGCATTTATAATTTGCACAAATCATTTCTTATGACGATATTAAAATAAACGAGGTCAAAAGTGTTTTTCTTGGAGCCTCCAGATATGTTTACGAAATGCTCATGAAAAGCTTAGAGTCGTCTAAAATATTGAAATTTCACCATCTTTGTGGCTAGGTGCGCCAGAGTCGTCGTCTGTCTTTATTCTTCTTTGTTAAAGGAAGCCACAGTAATTCTCTTTTCCGTGTAGGCGCATTTTCTAAGCGGATAATAGACATTTTGCAAAACAAGCCTATTAATGGATTAATAATCCTTTCTATCACTATATATCTATACTTAATCATATTAGGAAGGTGAGATCTTGTATTTCATATAATTTGATCCATACCAAAACCCTCCAATTTTATTTTCGTGTGACACTGATTAGATATTAACAAGAGTCATTATCATGTGATCAGAATTCCTACTCTTTACCGTGTGTAACATGATTCTTCAGGAAAATTCTGACCTTGTAAAGAAATTTCTACAACTTCTATTTTATGCAACTCTCCAGATGTCGTTATTATTTCTACATCCTCCAAATAAGCTTTAATGCATAATTAACATTTTTTCTTTCAGTGTGATTTCGAATTAGGGAAGATCATTTTTTTCTGGTATTGAAAGTTTAATGACCAGGAGTCTATTTAAATAAATTGTGTTTTTGAAATATTCAAAATAAGCTTCTAAAGAGTTATTAATTATATCTTTGTAAATAAAAATGTCATTTTTTTAAATCAAATTTAGTTGAGATGTCACTTTATTTATTAAAACAAGAATTTTTATTTGGTATGTTCAGAATACTTAGCAAAATAATATTTCTTTACTTTAACTTTTGAAATTAAAAATAGGTATCACACATAGATATAAATATTTACAATATATCATTAGCTAAGGTATGTCTCTCTCATAATAAATTATATTACACCTATATTAAAGATATCTTCAGTGATTTATTATGTTTCTATTTTTCAGTTGTCCTTGGCAAAATAAGGATTATTATGATTATGTATTCAGCTGTCCTGTAATGTTGGTGCTCCTGGTAAGGAAAAAAAACATTGTTTGATTTTGTTTACATATCAACAACAAAAAGTACATGTATTAGTTTGGAAAAAAATAAATTTATTATTTTTACGTGAACTTCAAAGTTTTATTTTAATATTTTTTCATAGCTTTGTGTAAATGATTTTGAGCTTTTTTGTCGCTGATTTTTAGCTTCTGAACTGCTAACAGCTAACTTCTTACATTTTTTCGATTTAATTGATATTTTAGATGATCTGCTTACTATTGCGAGATGCATCTTTAACGTCAAATATGCTTGAATGGAATCGATGAAACCAAAATTACACTTTATTTGTTGTTATATTTTTAGGACTATTAACACCATCCCTTATATTCAACTGCCTGACTTGTATTTTCACCTTTATCAAGGAAAAACTGTAAATGTACTACATTTTTTCTTTGTTGGCTTCCATTATTAACACCCTATACCTTAAAACTGAAAGAACCAAATAAAAAACAGCAAAAACTTTTTTTTACTGTGAAATGTAATCTTTCCAATCAGCAAAAATATAGAATTGTAGGATTGATACTCAACGAGATATCAAACACTACAATCATCGATCGAAAAAATAATGAATTTCTTTTTTCCACAAACTAATATTAATTTCTAATGTCTAGTCACATTTTTAAAAAATACAATAATATAATATAACATTATTATAAAAGGTTATTCAAACCATACTTCCTAGCTATTTCGATGGAAAATACTTATGAAAACATAATGATAAATTGGAAAATATCATCGAAACTATTATATTAATTATTGAAAATAAATGTGTTTTTTTTCTACTATAGATAAACATATTTTTTCTTGCCAAAATTATGTGGGTGCTGATTACAAAGCTAAGAGCTTCCAACACTGTGGAATCCAAACAGTACAGGTGCGTATCGCATAAGAGCAACAGGTGCGTATTTATGCATCTAGTTTTAATAATAATAAATAAATTGATATACACTAACATAATAGAATAATATCAAGATATAAAAGTAAAATAATTGAATTTTCATTTTAAGTTGATAAATTTTTATTGTTGATATAAGAGAAAATATATGTTACTTGAGACTTTTTCACATCAGAAATTTAAACTTATATTTCAAAGATTCACTCATACTTTTTAAAATGCATGTTTACTGATAATTTCATCAATATTTTCTTTCTTTAATTTGTTTCGTAATGTACTTTTTGATATGTTTTACAAAAACGAAGTTTAATTGAATTAATTTTTAGTGATTTATATCATTTCATAATTTAGTTGTTAAAGTTGTTTTTTCGATTTGTTTGTTTCAAATGGCCGGAGAATTAACACCTTACCTGCCAAGGAAAACTTGGCACAAAGGAGATTCGCTCTCCAGTGCCTCCGGTTTTCACACAGGCACGAGCAGTTATGCGGTGTATTGGTGGAAAAGAAGAGGCACGCTTTCCATTCTAATTGTTTATTTTCACAAAACAAAAAACAATGGAAGCGAAAGAATAAAAAGTTACGAATTACTAGAAAAGAAGCATAAATAATAATTGCAACGTATGAAACAAAAGCAACAGCTTCCCCCGTTCCACAAGAAATATTCCCCTATCCAAATCACCCCCTCTTTGAAATAGATGTAACATCATCACAACAGATCTTTTAAACAACGTCAAGGACATTCCATTGCATTCCAATGCCGTGGGTCTAGCTTTACTGATTACAGAGCATTGCAGAGAAGCGTATTTCGGAAAGCCATATATATACTCCCGGGGCAGTCACCGCATCGGCTTAGCGCGGCGTATATATACGCCCGCAGTAGGCAAGGGATTAATTGATTATGACTATAAAAGGTCCAACCCTTTTGTATAAAGGACGGAATCAATGTCATCTAGTTCAGTAAGAAACTTCAGATGTGCCTTCGTTATAGCAAAAACGAGTGTGTCCACATACTTTAAAACCAAGGACCGAAGAGAATTATCCCACATTTGGATTAGCATGACCAATGGCATCATTTCACTGCAAGATATTTCAAGCATGGAATACTTTAAATGACTGTGAATTTTGTAAAATGCATCAAATTTAGTTTATAAGAGATTGCAAGCAAAACATTTCACCATTTTGATCCATAATCTTTAAAAAATCCCATAAAATATTCGCTAAAATTGGCTAACATTATTCATTTTCTAACGATAAGTGTTGGCTGTTTGGTATATATTTCCATGATTAATTTTGCACACAACTGTTATTTAAATTGAAAATTTTGATAAAGTGTGAAATTAGAGTTGGACAAAGTCTAGAACGGAAATGAGAATTAAGCTCTCAAATTGCCACCTATCTTAATATGTAACTGTGATCATATGAAATTGTGTGGAAAACGCGGTATATAAAACTGTGATCACACCATTTGTAATTTATGGACCAGAGATATGGATTTTAACTCAAAATCATGAAAAAATATTAATAACGGATGATTTTGAGAGCCATATGTGGAGCAATCAAAGATGGTTATGTTTATAAGAAGCAATAGAACTCTAAAATTCAAAATTTGTTTAAAGAAAAATATATAATAGACCATATAAAATCAAGAAAAATCCAACAGTTGGGACACGTGGAGAGAATAAATGAGTATCCATGTTCGAAGAAAAATTTTAAAGTTCAATGTCATGGTCAGAAAAAAAGAGGAAGACAATGAAAAAGATAGATCGAAGAGGTTGAAAGGGATCTTAAGAATTTGAAAAAACCAAATTGAGAAATTAAGGCGAGAGACAGATTCCTTTGGAGTCGAATTTTTCGGGAGGCCAACATGGACAGCAATGCCGGGGAGTTAATTAGCTAGACACAGAAAATATTGATTGTTGAAATGAAAGTGATTGAATTCAATTGATATTGTTGAATCGTTGAATTCAAATTGTTAAACGAAATTTTATGTGTACCATGAAGCAAAATAATTGAATTGCTTCAATAAATTAAGAGGATAAAAAGGAAAATTAAATAAAGGAGTTTTTATGTTAGACAATGGAAAAAAGTTTTCTTCGCCCTTAGAAAACATTCTTCTTTGTGATGAGAGCTTTTATAAAATACTTTTACTCTTACAAACACTTCTTGATGCGTATTCAAAAGAAAAAGTTCTGTTGAATGTTAAAAAACGTTTAATAGTCTGAGAAATAATTTTTTTTCTAGGAGAAATAAGTTCCTTCTTTATTTCGACCCAAGGGATATAGAATTGTAAACCAAACTATAACAGTAAAGATACTACTTTCGAAATAAAATGGATAGGTAAACACTGTTCGAGGAATTCACTGTCATTATTTTATTATAATTTGATATTAATAAATTAGGTATTACTGAGAAATTTGGTATCTAATTATTATATTCATGTTTTTTATTTCATCTGATATATTCGTAATGTGTATATAACTTCGGATTATATTTACAAAGCTTAAAATAAAGCTTATATTTAAAAATTTTCAGCTACATAAATTAAATATTAATTAGAAAAAAAGTAGAAATGAATAAAGACGTTTTTAAAGGTATGAAATTCTTGGCGAATTTTATAGGCCTTGGAGAATTTTTTGACAAATAAGGTTCTGATAAAGAAAATACACTTAATTTTATTAAATTGGAAGATGATTTAAAAGATTTGAATTTATGTAATCCTATTGATCATTTATATGACTTCTTTATAGTAATATGTGGTACATTTAAATATTAAATTTTATTGTAAATCCTGCGAAATATAAAATATTAACCTCATCAATGTTTAGAATTCGTACAGTGATTTTTGCTATAATATATGGATATTAAATGATATAAAGTACAAATTTAAGCACACTTTACTTACATTTACTTGTAAATGCTTATAATTTGCAGTAAATGCTATTTTGTGCTTATGAGAGAATTCATATTTATTAACAATAATTTATTTTTATTAAAAGTTTTATGAAAGTCTTAAAATTTGCAAACATATTAAAATTAATTAGTAAAAAGTACCATAGAAATGAATAGTATTTTTTTAATTAATAAAGTGTATATAATTATCATGGTGCATTTATTATTGTATGAGGTATATTTTGCAAAAAATTAGAAGGTTTTTTTTAAATTCAAACCAATAATTTCATTTAAATTTACTAAAAACAAGTTTATCTCTTCAAAAATTCATTATTATTTTCCAGTTATAAATAATATTACAAAAATAATTAACAATTAATAAAAAATAACAATTAACAATAAGTAAATACAAGCATTATAAAAAATAAGAATTCAAAAACAATAATTTAAATCTAACTAAATATAAGGATTTTGATCTTTTAAAGCAAAACTATAGAAATGAATATTTAAAACTTTTAAATGTGTGTCTGAGTGTGTGTGGCATTAAAATATTTATTGTAGTGTAAAATAATTTCTATGAACCGTTAAATTCATAAAGTTAATTTTTAACTTTAATGTTTCTTGCTACTTTAATCAAGATCAAATCAAAATGTTACTGTAATATTTCACTCATTATTAGAAATATTTTGGCATAAAATACTATAATTTTTACTAAATATTAATGATTTTTCATCTGCATGATAAATTTAAAGTTATTTATTAAAAAAAAATACTATCGAAAAAAACATATTTATAGACGTGAAGACCAGATTAAAAAAAGGAAGTATTTATTTTAATTTACCGCATATCTTTATGCAGAGTTTATCATTAAAATATCAGCAATATTTCTGGAAGGATTCTATCATTATATTTATTCAATTCAGGACTCTTAAACGTTGTAAGGTACATTTTAGTTGCACTATCGATTCTAATGTGAATAACAATCATTTAAACTTTCATTCATTTTTTTAAGAATAAATTTTAAGCAAATTTTATCCTAGATATAAAACAGTAGTTTAATAATTTAGTTTCATATAACCTAAAATTGATTAATTCTTGCATGAGCCGTGGTGGCACAGCTACCATCAAATTCATCATGCCAATTTCCAAATTTTTTCGGTGGCAAAGGAATGTCGCCAAAAAGACGTACTTTTGACGTAATGCTGTGAAAATGTCGTTAGTTAGATATGATAAACTTCTGAAAAAGGATTTTGGATCCAAATAAGAAATTTAAGATAGATGAATGAAAAGCTTAAAAATACATATATTTGAAATATTAATACTTAAAGAAAAGAAAATATTAATTAAATAATGAAAAGGAAATAAAGTGTTCTAAATTTTTTTGCGATGACGTAAATGCTAGAGTTGTCAGAATAGGATTTTTTACATAACTCTCATTATTCTCCATCTCTCTGGCATAATAAGAACTGGGTTGCCAGGTAAACAAGGAAATCCGCCAAAAAGATCACAGCTCAGAAATTGGCATGGTGGATTATGCGGCAGTTGCACCTTAATATATCAGCAATATTTGTGTTTCAAATGTGTATGTATTCGTGTTTCAAAAAAGTTATGCTTATTTATAAATTTCTAATTACATTCAATATTAAATGATTCTCCTGCATTTTTAAGGAAAGCGGCTAAAGCTCTGTTGGTGCTGATACCACTTTTGGGTGTGACTTATATCATAGTAATAGCTACACCTACTGAACCTCTTGCCGAAGTTATTTTTATTTATATTCAAGCAACTTTACTGTCAATACAGGTAAAAAAAAACAAATTTACATTTCTATTGAATATTATATAAATTTTTATCTTAATAATCTTATTAAAAACTTGTTTTTATAAAAAGAATGAATAATGAATTTTCAATTAAGAAAACAGTAATATAAATTTGGTTAATATTTACAAATTTTAAATTTTTCTTTTTATAAATTTTAAAATTTAATTATTTTTCTTCAACTTCAATGCGTGATATTCCATTTTAATAAATTTAAATTTGATAGTTTATACATACTAACATATTCATACATATTTTAATTTTTTTAGGGTT
>JAPDSC010134585.1:0-26001 GCA_026290005.1 Latrodectus geometricus
ACTAAAGCTTGACTTCATATGTAATCATTTTCATTAGAATATTTTTTTAAGACTTTACTATAGAATCTATCACGAATTTTGTAATAATTTTTTCGATCATTTGAACTGAAATACAAATCTCCTTGAAAAAACATTTTATAAGTTTAAAAACTCATTAAAATCATACAGATTGCTTAATATATCCAACGAATATAATGAGGATTTTTACATTTCACTTGTAAGATAGGTTTTCCTAATTCCATTTTCACCAATATTTGTAACAATTTAGAAGTTTAATAGCATTTTTAACAAACAGAGAGAAGCACTTCTGAAAACTCAAAACTGTTTTTTAATTTTTAAATAAATTCTTTGATGTTAAAAATGTAATTTTTATCATCTTTTTGTGCCAGAATAAATATTTTAATTAATATTATTAAGACACAGTTTTTTTTTCAATACCAGATGTTAGTTTATAAATTCATTTACTAATTCTGTGTGACTTTTATCTAAACATAAATAATTTTTCTAACCATTCCTTGAAAGATCATGGATATTTTTTTACAGTTAACTGTTTAATTATAATGTCTTAAATAATGTCTTTCTGCAAGAAAGCCTTTTTGAGAAGAAGTATTTATTATTTAGATATTTTCCTTAAAAACAGAAGAATCTTCAAAATTGCTAATTCAGTCTTTCTTGAACGTATTTGCATTTATGTGACAATTCAATCTAAAATATTATGTCAAGTTATTATCAGACATAACAGAAGTTCCAGGACATTGCTTTTAATTTTTTTAATAAATTCCCATGTTTTTACTCAGGGCCGGCGCTAGCAGCTTCGCCGCCTCGGGCAATGAGGTAAAATGCCGCCCCTTTATAACAAAAATTAAAAAAGAACCTAAACCCTTTCCACAATTAATGATAAAATAAAACGAGTAAAAAAATTGCTATCATCAGCAATGTTGAAGTTTTGATTAGCAAAAAATACTAACTTATTTATTTATGTTTTTGGCACTAAATTAAAATTAGTGTTGCGCAGGAAAAAAGGAAAGAGTCATTTCTGGTGCATAATTATAAAATACAGAACAGATATTTAAAAAAAAGTAAAACAAATTATAAAACCACTAAATATTAAAACTGTATTACATATTAAAAATGCATTTAATCCGAGAGTTGAAATAAAAAGTGTTTTTTTTTTTTCCTCACTTTTAATTCTGAAAATTGTTTTATAATTTCTTTAACATTAATTTTTTCAGCCAGGTCATGTTCGACGGCTATTGTTGTTGAGCCGTTTAGTCGATCCTCGGTAGTTGTGGAGCGTAAAAATTTTTAATTAATTTTAATTTGGAGAAACTCCTTTCTCCACTTGCCACACTTATTGGGAGAGTCAGCAATATTCTTAAAACTATACAAAGATTGGGAGCAAAATCCGTGTTCGATATGAATTTTAAAATCTCAACTGGACTTTCTTTTTTGTTTAGCAAAGCCAAAACAGCTACTATCTCGTCTGCCAAGTCAAGCGCGTTTATATCGGATGAATTCCCATCAGTCAACACTGTTTCTAAATCTTTACAATACTTTATATGTCGTTTTGAGGAATATCTTTTAAATCAGAAATATTGTAAAAAAATTGGAAATAGTTGCTGTGGGTACTGATCAAATCAAACCTGGATTCGAGTGCATTGATAGCTTTATCTAATGTAAAAAATAAAATTCTGCCTTATATTTCAAAGCAGGGTCCTCTATTTGATCATCTTTTGCCTCATAGTCGAAATTAACATTCCTTCTTCGAACTCTATGACGTGGCTGGTTGAGCTCAAAATTAGCTGGTATGTCAATTTCGTCTGCGAGTTCTCGAGCATCGCAAAGCATTTCATTAAAGGCTATGTCCGATCTAAGATGCTTGAAAAAATCTTTACAATTTTTCAAGAGCTCCATAGCAGATGGTAAATCATGGTCTTTTGTCTGCAAGAGCTTACTTATAGGATTGACACACAATTTAAGGTTTTGTACCAAATTACAATGCAGCATAAGAATTTAAATTGTTTGACACAACTTAGTCTGGACTATCAAAGTTAGTTAACTTTGATAGTCCAGAAGCCTCAACTCTTATAGAGTTGTCAACCTCCAAGTTATTACAAACAGCAAGTAAAGCATCGTGTATCCCTCCTAATTGATACCTTAGTGGTTTTAATGCATCTATTCGGCTTTCCCAACGAGTATCACTTAGAGGTTTCAAGGTAAGTCCGGAAACATATTTTAATAATATGGTCCATCGAAAAGTTGATGAAAAAAAAACAGATATATTTTTTGGACTATATTAAAAAAATTGGCGGCTTCGAAGGATGCTTTTGCCACGTCATTAACTACCAAGTTTAATGAGTGGCTGCAACATGGAAGGTAAAATGCTCTTGGATTTAACGCATTTATTCTAGATTGTACTCCCGATTTACTGCCTCTCATGTTGGCCCCATTATCGTAAGCCTCTCCCCTCATATCCTGCAAATTCAATCCCAATGTTTCAAATCTTTTAAGTATTAGAGCTGAATGTTCATATCCAGTCGATCTTTCAACCGGAAGAAAGCCTAAAAAACTTTCATTAATTTTAATGGAAACCTCCTTGGGATTGGACTTGTCAATGGATACATACCTTACTAAAACTATCACTTGCTCGATCTTGCTGATATCAGGAGTGCAATCTAGAATTATTGATTAATATTTAGCTTTTTTAATATCAGTAATAATATGAGATGTTATATTTTCAGCTAAAAGAATAATCAATTCATTTTGAATTTCTTTTCCGAGATAGTTCCACTTTAGCTTCTTCTTTTTTAAGCACTCTGCGGATATGCTCTTCTATTACTGGATTAAACTGAGCAATTGAGTAATTGAATAATTTGTAAAAAATTACCGTTACCGAAATCGTAAAGTTTGTCACTTATACCTCGGAGGGCTAAACAATTTTGAGCAGGCATTTTTATTGTTGAAACAATTCGTAGAAGCACCTCGCTCCAATAATTTATTTCTGCGGTAATAAGTCTTTGTGAATGACTGTCAATCGTTTTAGAGTACTGTATTCTTTGACTTAATTCAATCCAAGACTTTTGACTTTCGATATGTTTTTTAGAGGTTTCATGTTGATTTAAAATCTTACCGAGGTGCTTCCAATCTTTAAAACCTCCAATAAAAAGGGAACTTAAAGTAGAACCAAAAAGAAACAAATTTTTGCTGTATGTTTAAAAAACACCCTGTATATATACAAGGTGTTAGGGGTTTGATTCCAAATATCTTAATGCATAAAATTCCTTTTAATTTCACTTCATTCATTTTAAACAAAAAAGTTTAGTATATCATGAGTCAAAACTCAATTATTTTAGAAAGAGAAAATGTTTAAAAGTTTGTGAAATTTAATTTTAGGGCCAATTTGCCGCCCTCTAAGGTTGCCGCCCCGGGCAGGGGCCCGGCTTGCCCACCCCTAGCGCCGGCCCTGTTTTACTTTTGATACTGTTATGATTTGCCTACTATATTAAGAATAAATTATTTAAATTTAAAAGCGTCGATAAAAGTAACCATTAATTGCACCCTTTCCTCTTTTATTTTCATTTTGAATAGTTTAGTTTCCGGAAATAAAACTATAGAATCCATCATAAATTTTCTAATATTTTTTGATAATTTAAATTGATGAAGCACAAATCTCTTCCAAAAACATTATATTAATGAGTGAAAAATCATGAAAATTATGCAATCTATTATAAAGAAATATATATTTCAAAATACTCATTTAAAATATTCTTTCCTTCAAATTTTATTCAAAGAATCTGATATCCCGATATGAATTGCTCTTTCGAAATCAACAATACTTTGCCTCTAGATTCTTTCCTAAATAATATCTTAGTAAAATATATATGAATATCGCTGCTTACAAAGTATATTCCTTGAAAAAATGAATTTTCGTGCTAAATGTAGTCAAAAATTTAACATCAAATACCTCTAAAAGCCCATAAAATGTATATATATATATTTAAATATATTAATGTGAAACAACTATTTAATCTTTACATCTTTACATTATTACTCATAACATACACTCTATGACATGAAATGATATGAATATAATTTTCTTGATTTAAAAAAAAAAAAAAAAAAAAAAAAAGAGCTGGAGTACGAAGCAAAACAAATGGAATATTAATAAATGAATTCACGATTCCTTTTACTTTAAAGTTTAATGGATAGAATTATTAAAGTGCATAATGTCGCAGGAATTGTTTTTAGCTACCAAAAGATTTAGTCGAAATATATAAAACGGTAACTACAATACACTTCATTTAAAGGATTCGCAATACGAAATAATCCCCTTTTCCATGCACTGTAATCTTTCAAATGTGGAAGTCTTCTTCCGTTGTGAGACAAAACAATATTCTTTCGGTTATCCGTATGAATTAAATTGTAAGGTAATTAACCAATCGATATTTTTTCCGCATTTTTAACCATTTCTGTTATTTGGAGTTTTAAATATTTTGATGTGAATATCAGTAAACCTAAGTTTAAATTAATGTTTGCAAATAAGCAATTTTAGCCAATTTTATCATTAATGAAATCATTAAATATGTTTTTAAAAACTACAAATAGTTTTTAATAATTTAACGGTTATATATATTTTTCTCAGCTGTTCTCAGTAGAATGCAGGAATGCGCGGTTCCATTGTAAATACTTGTTTGTAACATTGTATTATTCTGTATATTCCAACTGTAAAAAATTTTTTGTTATTCTAAAATGAATAGTAAACTCTTTTAAATGCTAGTATCTCTTACATTTTGTTTCCTATCATTCCATCCCCATGCAAATGTATCCTCGGAGTACTTCCCATTTGGTAATCTTTACTGTGTTATTCATCTATTCAACCTAGGTAGGCTCAAAGTCAACTTTCTGTGCTCTACAAGATATGATAGAGGTCAACGGTGACCTCGCCCCTTCAACATATGGACCAATGCTTTTGAAAATTGTTTGATTTGAGCCGCTGAAATGTTTTCTTAACTGCAACGGGCTTTCTGCACAAACATTTAGGTCAATAACTTTATTCATAATAAATTTTGGACTGCTCTTCCATTTCCGTTGATTTTGTATTTATTTTATCATTTATTTTGTATATATCTCAGTGTCTATTTCTGGTTACTACCTCCTGTAAATACTTATGAGTCACCATGCAAGCATCTGGGAGTACTTATCTAAATCCTCTAACATATGAACAATTATATAAATAACAAAATAAAAATTCTTTCTATAGTTAAAATATATTGACTGACTACCAATATTTTTATTAAAAATGTTAAATTATTTCCGTTCCCAATTTTATTCGTGATGTAAATAAAGAACAATCAATATCCCAAATACTTCGACCTTGTTGTAACGGGGTTGATATTAATATTATTGAAATATATATTTCTAACTTAAAAAAAGGATTACGTAATTATTTGCTCGGCCGTAATTAAACGCAAAGTACTCCATTCTAAGGAACTATCACACATGAAGATGTAAGGGCCTGCTTTGCAGGATGACACTTTGTTATTACATTAGATCCAAGATCAACATAGTCTTTAGGTACTTATGAGTCACCATGCAATTACTCAATGTGGGAGTAATTATACGTTTATTCATCGTTGTAACCATGCATAGATCTTTAAGTGTAATTTTAGGTTATATCCTTGTTATTAAAAGAGGTCAACGGCTCCCGCTGGACACTTCGTTAACACATCTTCGACAAACGATTGGATGGAGATAACCATGGTTTCATAGTCTTTAGATCGTGATGTTTGTTAATGACATCCTTATCTTCAATTGAAAGGGTGTCAATGTTAAAGTAAATACCATAAAATTGATTTCATGTGTCATAAGTTTTTATATTGTTTCGTTTTCGTTTGAAATTGTTTATATTGTTTCGTTTCCGCTGCAGTTTACTGTTCTAGTGAATATGCTAGTATTTTGGAGAAAGGTGTATTTTTTATTTTCTAAGAATATGCTCCTACGGTTTCGGGAGCATGGAGTTAAGTGCAATATGTTCGAATTTTTAAGCTATATTTATATAGAATGCTAAAGTTTCAATTTTCGAGGCAGGAATTCTTATATTGATTTATCTATGTGTTTATACTTATTCATTGAAAATTGTAAGTAAACTTTATTCTTAATTTAACTACTTTGTATTAAATACTAATACGATACTACAATTTGATAATACATGTATGAAAGATGACATCCAGAAAATTTTCTTAGGTGCCGTCGAAAAATTATATTTTATACTTAAAAAATTAGATCTTAAATCTTTTATGCACTGGTCATTAAAACTTAAGGAAAAAATACAAAAATAGCAATAGCTCTCCCTTAAAAATAAACCAATTTCTATGAAATTTGATTGTGTTGGTAAGTAAAAGGTGCTGGCATTATGCAAAATAGTGGCACTGATTTTATATGTCATTTTACACAATTCGCTGCATGTGTTGTATTGCTACTCGGTGGGAAGGGGATCATACTCCATACTTAAAGTGATTTTCCTATGCCAAACTTCCATCTCCCATTTGTTCCATGCTAATAAAAATGCATATGCTAATTTTTATAACACCATAATTGTCTAGTCATTCCTTTTTATGCTATTTAGTACCCTCTTATGTGTTGCATAATATAAGTTTCATTAAATTTAACGCATAACTTTTTGTGTTATCTTTATTTTTGTGAACTTTCCTTAGTTTATAATAACCAATGTATACAGCTTAGAATTCTACATCAAGTTAATTTTATGTTTGCACTTTTAGTGAATTATACACTCTCGCTATGAAATCTTATATATAGTATGGCAGTTACTGATATCTGTTTTCAGTTAGGAGCATTTAAATTGAAATTATCATTACAGGGCGCATAATTTTGCCTGACTATTATTCCTTGCAAAAAACTTTTTGAATGATGTCTTGCACTTCATCTATGTAGAAAATTAGTATTTTTATATACACATTACACTTCCTAAAGAAAAACTATCATAAAATTATCATAAAATGTAGCTAAACCTTTTATATTAATATTATCCATATATATCCCACTTAGAAAATTGCATAAATAAAAATCAGTACGCCAATCAGAAATCATCAGATTGTAAAAAAATTTCGTTTTCAACACGGTTCATCAATTCTTGCGCATGCTTAAAATTTGGCTGCGGCATACTATTATTTTTACGTAGTTACTTCTTTTTACGTAGGTACTTCTTTTTACGTAGGTATTTTTACGTAGGTATTCCGTATACTTTTGTACATCAAATTTCTTTACGATGGGGCAAAGATCTTTTAATTTGGAATTGTACTGAATGATAATCTTTTATGACTTATTCAAGACCCAGTTTTGTGAAAAAGGGCCGGAAAAATAACGGGTAATAAATAATAATTACGGGTAAAATTTTATTGTATACTTTACATGCAATAACATGACTTTATGATCTGGTATGCTATCACTTTTGATAGCCAAACAATTTTAGAAGTCACTTCTTAGACAATTACTGAACAGTGTAACATGGACCACATAATATAATGGTTTGTGTTAATATTCATTTTATGATTAACCAAATAATTTTCTTATTCTCTGCAATATTGAGGCAACGAAATACATAATATTTCTTGATAAAAGCTGTCTTCAAAATTGTGGTCAGCCTATTCTACAGAAATCTTGAAAATGTATTCCACATAAAGTTTACTTTGACAGATGTCTCATATTCGTCGTCACAATCTTCTTCCGCGAAATCTGGCATGTAAACCTGAAGCTATATTATGTGCAAGAAATACCTTAAATATCAATTAAAATTGTTTAATTTGCAATTAAAATTATCACAACTTGGTATTTTCAATCTCATTTTTTACTTTCCACAAATGTAGCACTTATTTCGAGACAAATTTTTCGAAGCAAATTTACAGGGTTTGCACTTACTTAAGGCACGCCCCATTTTGTGAGGACTCCATTGTGCAAGAAAGATAATTTTCTTCCTAATGAATTCGCGATTCATTAGCTATTATATAGTTTTATGCGATTGTGGGATGAGTCCTTACATAATGGGGCGTTTCTTAAGAGTGCCCAAAACTTAGATTTTTTTTAACTAACTTGGTACTG
The DNA here is from genome assembly GCA_026290005.1 of Latrodectus geometricus. Classification (NCBI taxonomy): domain Eukaryota; kingdom Metazoa; phylum Arthropoda; class Arachnida; order Araneae; family Theridiidae; genus Latrodectus; species Latrodectus geometricus. The sequence goes on from JAPDSC010134585.1 coordinate 8,116, forward strand.
ATTTAAACTGAATTTTTAGAATTTCTTTTTGCATTCGGAAGAAAGTTTTTTGTAGTCGTGTCATTTTCCTCATTAAACAACAAACTAAGATTCAAAAAGGACAGATCATTGCAATTTTTAAATATAAAATTTGTCTATAAAATTTTTTCAATAATGTAAGCATTTTGACATTACAGGCAACATCTTATTACTGGTGAATCTTTGACTTGAGAATTATGAACTAACAGAATTATTTCAATGGATCAAACATATGTAATTGGATTTATTTTTTTCTTGATATAAATCATGTACACTACTGGCCACTAAAATTGCTACACCAGGAAGAAATGCAGATAACAAAATGATATTTATTGGACAAATATATTATACTAGAAATAACAAGTGATTAAATTTTCAAAAAATTTGGCTTGATAGATCCTGAGAAATAAGTACCCAGAAAAACCACCTCTGGCAGTAAACAGCAGTTATACGCCTGGGCACAGAGATTGGATTGCATGTACAGGTACAGACGCCCATGCAGCTTCAACACGATGCCACAGTTCATCAACCGTAGTGACTGGCGTTTGGTGACGAGCCAGTCACTCGGCAACCATTGACCATACGTTTTCTATTGGTGAAAGATCTGGAGAACGTGCTGGCCCGGGCAACAGCCGAACATGTTCCGTATCAAGGAAGGTCTGTACAATGCCGGTAACCTGCGGTCGGCCATTATCTTGCTGAAACGTAGGGTTTCGCAGGGCTTGAATAAAGGGTAGAGCCACGGGTCGTAACACACCAGAAATGTAACGTGAACTGTTTAAAGCACCGTCAATGCGAACAGTAGGTGACCGAGACGTGTATCCAATGGCACTCCATACCATCACGTCAGGTGATGGGCCAGTATGACGATGACGAATGCATGCTGCCAGTGTGCGTTCACCACGATGCCGCCAAACACGGATGCGACCATCATGATGCTGTACACAGAACTTGGATTCATCTGAAAAGATGACGTCTCACCATTCGTGCGCCCAGGTTCGTCGTTGATCACACCATTGAAGGCACTCTTGTCTATGACGCATCGTCAAGGGAAGTCGCAGCCATGGTCTCCGAGCTGAGAGTCCATGCTGCTGCAAACGTCATCGAACTGTTCGTGCAGACACTTGTTGTCTTCCAAACGACCCCGTTTCTTGACTCACGGCTCGTGACGTGGTTGCACGATCCATTACGGCTATGCGGATAATATGCCTGTCTCCTCGGCTGCTAGTGATACGTGGCCGTATTACCGTCCTGAACCCATCGATTCCATATTCTGCTAACAGTCATTGGATCTCGACCGAAGCGAGGACAATACTGCGATAAGATAAACCACAATCCCGGAACGCTACAATTCGACCTTTATCAAAGTCAGAAACGTGCTGGTACTCATTTCTCCTTCTTACACGAGGCATCACAACAACTTTTCACTAGGCAACAACGTTCAAATGCAATTTGTGTATGAGGAACCGGCTGAACATATTTCTCATTTAAACACAGTGTAGGTATCGCTACTGGCACCTGCTTTGTCTGAATGCGCTGAAAAGTTAATCATTTGCATATCACAGCACCTTCTTCCTTTCGTATAAATTTCACGTCTGTAGCATGTCGCCTTCTTGGTGTAGCATTTTTAATAGCCAGTAGTGTATTTATTCTTGGTTACTCATTATACCTTCTGAGGTTTGAATTATTTACTACTTAAAAAGTCTGTAGTTTGATATGTCTTAAGGGAGATTGTTGTGATCGTCCTGTTTCGTATCATTATTATGTGGGTTATCTTGTTACGATATTTTTGATATGATGTAGATTTATCCTTCGAGACATTATCCTCTCATGCAACTTCTACGTACTTCCTGTTTTGACGTGTAAAGTGATGTTATGGGGGGTGACGTTTGATGGATTGAATTCATGTGAAGTATTTATGAAGAAACAAATATTTATCGCGAAAAAATTAAAAAATCAGAAAAGGATGGACTTAGAACAGGAGAACAAATAATTATCATCAGTGAAATTAGAAGGAGTTACCTTTTACTTTAAAAATGTATCTATGTGACATGCATGCATTTCTAATGTCAACGCACTAAAAAGCTGTGTTTTGTATCTGAGGATTTCAAAATGGATCTGCAGTACGGCTAATCTGGAAATAGATCTCTCCATCTATAAGCTCCAAATATTTTTTAAGTTAGATTAAAGAAATACATTTTATAAATGTCCGCCATTTGAAACGATTCGAAATTAATTTGAGTTAGTACCGATACAGAAACATCCTTAATTTCCCAACTTAAAATTTAAATAGGAAAAAAAAGGAATTTTTTTTAAAGTTTACTGTCTCATTTCTTGGCAGTATGATATTCATGATTTTTGAAATATAAATTAATATCGTTTGGTTATTATTTGGTGAATACAAGACCACCGTATCCTTCAGAAATGTTTTAGACAATTTTAGAATGCCGATTTTCCTCTTCTTAAATGCTTTAAAGTAAATATACTTAATATTGTAACTATAAATGGTTTAGATTATACATCTTTAACTCTTCCATTTTTGTTGCTTCAATGATATATAATGGATCAATTGAAATCAATATAAATAAATAGTTAGCAAAAACATTTTATATATTTTTGGTGTGATTAAATAAGTTTTCATGATTGTGAATAATATCCTACCAGGAGATTTTATAAAAAAAAGTAGTATATAAAATGTCTTTCGCAGTGAAATGATTTCTTATGTATATTATTCATAATTATAGCAATAGATTAAGTTTCATAGTTGCTGTGTTTTGAAGATATTTAGGAAATACTTGGATAAAGTACAAAAATTGAATTGATAAATGCTTTTTGTTTGGGCAATATTTCATAATTCGGGTTAACTACCTCGTAATTTTGGATTATTTAATTCTTGAAGGAATGCGACACAGTTGTTTCTTACTTTTTAACGTATGTTCTTTTCCTTTTTTAATAGATATGTGTGGCACTTTTTTTTTTATTAATTTCATAAGATTTTCCCATATGCATTGAGAGAAATTTTAGCTGTCTCAAGCACAAAATGTAAGTAGTTATCACACATAATACATTTAGATTCTTATAGTCAAAAATATTATTTCGACCAATTAAATTCTCACACTCGACATTTTTTAAGATATTTCTTTTTTTTTAATCAACCAATAAGCATTGTAACCTTTAACATGAAAGTCTTAGTTATTATTCCTAACATGATCACAGATGAAAGTTTGCTTGTATAATGACAAAATTAAATAGAATAATTCATAAAATTATTATCGTATTTGTCTGTGCGTTTTTTGGAATTAATAATGTTTTTCTACGCATTCCCAATCATCTGAATCATTGATATTTTCTGCAGCTAACATTGTCAACAAAGTACTAAACTAACAAAAGTTATATTATGCAAGACATATATAATGTTTTTCATAATGTCAGTTACATAAAACAATGGAATACTTTTGGGATTTGGACCAAAAGATTTTTGAATTGTTAATGCTCATAAGACCAAAATACATTCAACTGCTAATCGGAATCATGGATATGGAAGAATTATAAATTTCATTTAACTCCACTGATGTGCGTTATACTCAGTTTCTCTGAAGAAATATAATATTTTTTTTTACTTCACCTTCTGAATATTTTTCAAAATTAGTATAAAAATCTTAATAAATAAGTAAGCTTATATTATTAATCTGCAAACTTATGAAGAATCTATGGGAAAACGCAGAAAGCTTCTCTTAAATAAAGTAGAAAAACGAATTAAATAATTAAATTAAAGATTTTTTAAACGTCTTTAAATGAAACTAAAATTTGCAATACTTAAATTATTTTGTGTTGTTATTTCTAATATCTATGAAACCGTTCACATTAATGAAGTCCGATGCATGAAGTACACAATTATGGATATCCTCCCAGTCCAGTTATTTTATCTTAAACTGCTAAATCAACATTTTTTAACGTTAATCTGCGCTTTAGGTCCCCTACTCTGCCAACTTGGCGATAAATGCACCAAGCGTGGTAAACCAGACGTTTTTATACCCAATGAGCTCTTTATGGCAACCTCCGTAGGAAATAATTTGCGTTTTTTCGCGCATGCTCATTAATTGGTTTTTTTCTTTTAGCATTTTCATTGGTCATTAATTTGTTTCAGTTTGAAAAATCGGTCATTTTCATTGGTTGCTGATTAGTTAAAAATCGTATTCCATTATCGCCATGGCAACAGCGTTTTTGAAAACTCGCCAAGTACGGGACCCACAGCACACTTTCACCAAGTTGGCAGAGTAGGGGACTTAAAGTGCATTTTCACCTTTTTTAAAGTTCATTTCAAGCATCAATTTAATATTTTTGATTGACTATCAAATCCAAAAATACTTATTTCATATAGTAGAACGCATTACACACTAGTGTATACACATTTGCAATCATACATACACGTGTTTTTAAAATTGGAACCTCTTATCTTGTCCAAGTTAACTTTATAACACCATAAAGTCTGCTTTAGCTAATCATATTCGACAATAAGACTACCTAACAAATAATTAAACTGAGCATATAAAAGAATTATAAAACAATTCAAAGTTAGAGAGATCTTTTTAATAATTGGAAATATGCAGCAGATAAATTTTGGCAAGCTGAAGACCAGTCTACTAAAGAAGAAATTTTGCTCAATATTTGATCATTGGCACTGTCCAGGTTTCATGACAATGGAATAATGAAAATGATTTTGTTCGTTGTCACGGAAACCTGAACAAGGCCTTCTGATGGCTGCTAATTTTTAGAAAGTTTAAAAAGCTTTTGCTTTCTAATGGAATTTGAGCTATTCTCTTACAATTAGGAATAAGAATTATTAAGGTAAGAAATGTAATTAATATATTTATAAGATCCACAATTTTTCATTATGTTGTATCTTGCATTAATAGTTTCTAACGACTAATACAAATTAAGTTGTGGTAATGACTAACATAATTTATGTTTATTAAGATAAATAATGCATATATATCTTTATGTGTGTGTGTAGTTTTATAAAACTGATACGCCTCTCTAACTAATTTTCTCTTGAAAAAGGAATTAATTGTTAATTGACCAACAAGATAAAATATTTTTAGCATTTAATTTCGATATTTTTAATTTTTTAAATAAATATAACGATTAGAATGTGCATGTTGAGTTCATGCATACCTTTGTAAGCTACAGAACAGTCATACCCTTGGGTGTAGTAGATCAAATACTTTAGAGTCGCTGGTACCTACTTCTAGACTTTACCGAGTCTCACACTCGACAGATTTTTATTCATCAGACTGCAGAGACCCGATGTACTCTGCAGATTATTGTCTCTGAAAGTATTTAAATGTTTTTTAAACATGCACTTCAACTAAGCTTATTGGTTTCGGAATACAATACACAGCTTTAATTTTTGAGTTGCACAGTCATAATTGCAATTGCTCTAGGGGAATTTTTATAGAATAAACTGAGAAGGAAAAAGATAACCTTGGTCTGATGAATCAAAATTCCTCTTAAACTATATTCTTGTCTTATCACTACATATTAGTTTGGGGAAAAAGTAATCCATTATTTTTTCGGTAGACGTCTGTAGTGATCGATATCTCGGGAGGTATCAATCAAACAATTTCAGATTTATGCTCGTTGGAAAGGTGACATTTGACACTAAAATATTCTCTTGCGGTTTTTTGTTTGATTAATTCAGTTACGAGTACTAGGTTTTAAAAATGGAAGACAGCAAACAGAAAATTCGATACATTTTCGTTTTCCTCTTGTAACGGCGAAAAAGATAGCCAGGTGGCTGAAATTGTGAAAGGTGTTTATCGTCCTATATAAGACTGTAACAACCAGTTACGTACAATTTTTGTTTCCTCGATTCCGTTAGGATATTTTTGATGTTAGAGATGCACCTAGTATGTGGATACAGCATCGTCGAAAATGTCTATAAAATATCAAAAATGATCGAAGTTAACCGCATGTCAGCAGTCGTAACGCGCAAGACCTAAAAATCTACATGAAAGCTGTTTTAAACCTTTTTACAAAGCGAATCCAAAAGAAGTCACATAAAGTTCACGTAAAAATAATGGATTTCTTTTTCCCCAAACTAATATATACCATCTTTCTAAAGAAAAGTCTTTTTTAAATGTTTCAGGTTGAAAAAAAATCCATTCATTATTGGTTATTTATATTTGTATGTATTCTTGAAGCTTCATCGCTTCAGTAGTGGTGTTAAAGATTTAAGAAGCATTAGCCTGTTTCTAATAATTCATACGAAAACAACAAAATAAAATGGTTTGAGTTTTAAGAAAATTATTTCACACTACAATAACATGTAAATAAAGTGCCATATCCGATTCTTTCGAATTTAATATCAGGTTAACAAAAATTTATAATTAGGTTAACAATAATTGTTTTCAATATAATTTGTCTACATTAATTACATTTTTAAAATAATTAATGTAGCTACATTATTTTTATATTAATATTTCTACATGAATTATTTTTTAAAATAATTAATTTAGAATTATTATATTGAAAATAATTATTTTTTGTTAACCTGATATTAAATTCAAAAGAGTTGGATAAGGCATTTTATTTACATTTTATTGAAGTGTGAAAATTTTCTCAGTTGCAATAATGCTTTCTCGTATAATATAGTACGAAAATATCAGTAATAAAGAGAGCTGTTAAATTTAAGTAATGTTTTCATTTCTATCGTTGATTAAAAAATAGAAAATTTAAAACAATGTAAATTAAGAATTTCGATTTTAAAATATAAATATTTTTTATATTGCCTACTTCTAAAAACTACAATTAATTATAATCATCCAAGGAATTAAAAATAGATTTGAGTTTGCTAAATTTCTTCTGAAATTCTATTTTATTTTTAGATAAATAGCAAACCACTTTAAATTGTCTTTTCTTAAGCCAAGTGATTAAATGATACGAAAGTTTTTTTTTTCCTAAATTTCTATGTGTTAATAAAAAACTGGGTTAAAACAATTTAAGTGAATCAGCAAAACATTCAGTTATCGTATTTTTATTAATTTTTTCTAGAACTTCAAATAGGATTTCTTTTCAGCAAGTTTTGAAAGTAATTAAATGTGAAAATAACAAATATTTGCATCAAGCAGTTAAAATTTAAATAGATTCAAAATTTTTGAGAAAAGTTATTTTCATTTATTTTCAAAATTTGTGAGAAATAATTGCCTTTTAAACTTTTGATAACAAAAAGAAAGTGTAAATTACATTGAAAAAGAATCTGCGCAAGCAAGTATTTATAAGTGGAAAAGTTTCAGTTAGAAAACCTTGCGTGAATTTCTTTAGAATTTATAAATATATGAAATCTTACATATTTTAACAATGCAGAAAAATATAAATTTTTAACAGCTAAGCAGATGTGGGCATGAAAATAACTTAATATGTATTCTTTTTAATTTTTTAACTTAAACTATAGTGTTAAATATCTTTGAAGTTTCTTTTAGTATCGTTTTTATTCAAATTTAGCTACGTAACAAAATTATTTATGATTTTCTACTAAAAATTAAATTCTGTAATTTTTCGTCTATAAAATACTATTTCATAAGTTATGAACAAACCAGTAAAATTCATAAGGAAAATGTGTCTGATTGCAGAAACTTATAAGAACCGTGAATTAAACTTCTAAATTTAGATTAAAAAATATTCAATTTACTGAACTTCTACTAAATTGATTTACGAAAACACATTTTTGCTATATGCTCATAACATGTGTTAAAATAAAATTTATCATTTAAAACTAGTTTGAAAATATTTTGTTGTCAAAATATATTTGAAAATACATCAAACTGACAACTTAATGTTATTTTGAAATTTATCTATTAAATTTTCATAACATTTTTTAAAATTTTTCTGCTGTTCTTAATGATAAAGCAATATGAGTTTGAAGATTTTAATAATAGGCTTGTATCTTTTCTGAAGAAACTATGTTTCAAATATTCTGAGCAAACACTGACCATAATATTCTTAACAAGAATATGATATCCTGAAAAAACACTGACCATAATATTTTTAACAAGAATGTCATATCCTGAACAAGCAAACATAAAATCTGAGACAGGAACATCATAATATCCTGAAAAAACACTGACCAATACATCTGTAACAGGAATATCATAATATCCTTAACAAGAGTATCATAATCATGTACAAATACTGACCATAATATCCTAAGCCAATATATGAAAATATCCTGAACAACTACTTTCAAAGTTTAAACACGACACTTGAGAAAGGGTTTAAAATAAATAAAATTTCATTTAAATGCTGCAGCAACGCAATCACCAAACTGCTTTAAATTGTGAGTGACAAAATTGTGTATACGACAATAACACCATTTGATAAATATCTTATTATAGGAAACATACTAGTAACGGAAAATTCATATAATATATAATGCACGAAATTAAAATTAACTCAAAAATACACGAGTGATAAAAAGTTGATAATATATTTATGTTCATGTGACTGTATCTGATTGTGGTCTTAGAGATACCTGTTGGGCTATATAATATTCATCCTCTGACAGAAAGAATGTACCGACTACAAAATTTTAAAGTAAGTATAAAATTTTATTTTTTAATTTTATTTTTATAACAAAACATAATAGAAAATAAAATAATTAAATGAAGCACTAAATTTATCGAAATGTTATCAATCTTGATCTGAATCAGAAACTACTATTTTAAGTTAAATTCTGGTATTTAAACATCTTCCTGTACTATTTATTTATTTGGGACAATAATTTTGTTAACTTTGAATATAAAATTTATTACGATATCATTGTGCAAATCACACTGGAATATTTTTATTGTATAGGTGTAAATAAAGCTCATATTTCTAAAACGAAAACATTGAGGAGAATTTAGCTTTTAGGTATATAAGCTAAGTATATAAGAAAGTACTTTTAAGTATATAAGAAAATGTGTTTTTTACAAAAATGAAAATATATTTTCTAATTGCTACTACTCTTTTACTGCTATAAATAAATATATATAGTAACAGGAAATATTTTAAATTTTAATAATGGAAAACTGTGAATATTTGTAGCTCCTAAATTTTTCAAATACACTTGTAATTTTAGCATTAAATAACGAACTAAAGTTATTTGGAGTGAAAAACGTTGGCATTTTCTTGATCTGTTACAGAAAATATTTGTTTCATAATTAAAATATTGATTAGTGTATATTAAACATAAATCGCTCTTATATAGATTAGTAGTTCGATGCAAATCTTTTTTGTTTTGATTTGACGCTCACAAAAAATATAATTCTGAATTTTAAGGAATTGTTTCAGTTTTAAACGGAAAGGTAAAAACACACAACACTTTTAATTTATATATTATATCTTATTTCAATATTTCATAAAATCAAGCCATTCTATTTCTACAAATATATTTTTAAATGAAAGAAAATGCAATTCAATACTAAAAGTTCTCTGTGAAGAAATGTGGTAACAACCCATAAAAAGAAGATAACAATTACACTATATAATGCTTTTTCATTTGTTTTCAATTACCTCTGAAATTTAGTGTGAGAGATAACGGTCTTTATCGAAATAACTAAATAAATCTCAGTTTTAAATTGCATTTCATGGTAAAATTCTCCCTCTTGTGGAAACATTTAACATAAACGTACTATCTAAATGACACCAAATTGATATGTTCCAACAAAATCTGTTTTTGTTTCTATAAATTAATATGTTTAAGCGTTTAACCAATTTTCTTTCAATTAGTATGAAAGTAAATTATCAATTTGACATTTGGAAGACATTTTCATTTACTTTAGACAGTAGAATTTCGGCTACCTAAAAATAGATTGCTTTCAAGTGACTAATTGTAAACAAATATACCTTTTAACAAAATTTTACTAATGTTTAAATGCATCATATTTTGCGTTTCGAAGTTGAGATCATTTAATGACTTCCCGAATTATTTAATTACGAAAGGAAAATTTTTATAACAAACTGTTTAATGCTAAATATATATTTATCATGCACATAATAAAATAAAATGTGGAATTTTAATATATTTTGTGAAAGAAATTGTTCAGTACCTCAAATGAAACAAATATGAATATAATGTAAAAAATTACTGAATTTTTTTTTTAAGAAACTACCGTTTTTTTCTTAAATAATAATAATTATTATATATATTTAATTACAAACATTTGTTCTGACCGAACCTTTTTTAGAAAGAATCCTAAGAGAATTTAAAGTCAAGTAATACAACTTCCACTAATGCTGGCAACATAGTTAACATTGTTTCTATCCCCAGTACCAGTTCGGGTAATGGAATAGAAGTGAATACCCCTTCGGCGAACAAAAGAGGAAAAATTTTAGATGATGAAGGGTTCATTAAACCCAAAGGAACTGCCCCAGCCATGAAAATTCAACCAGCTCCCACAATTAATATTGACAACAAATTCACAATGCTAAAGATAAATATCCTTGAAACTAACAATATCCCACTCCTGAGACAAAAAAAAACATTAAAACTCCGCCCTTACTAATTAAATTTGACTATAAATTCAACGAACTAATTGCCAACCTAAAAACAAAATTCGACAAAAAACTCATTGCCAAATTGAGTGGTGAGTACTTGAGAGTGTTCCCATCATCTCCTGAAGCGCATCGAAGCATCACTCGTTATCTTACTGAAAATGACATTGAGTGTCTAATAATTAAAAACAAAATTGAAAAACCAATTAAATCTGTTATTAAAGGTATTCCCCCAACTACACCCCCCCTGAACATCTAAAATCAGAACTAGAGGAAAGAGGGATTGAAGTCATTAGTGTAACTGTCATGCGCAGACAGCGTAAATATGAATCCATAGCCTGTTTTCTCGTTACCATCAATTCCAATGAAATCGCTCCCCATATTTTCGAAACCACAGAAATACTAAACATTATGGTCAAAACTGAAAAGTATGTTAATACCAAACCCATTCAGTGCTTTAACTGTCAGGGTTTTGGCCACAATTCATCAATAGGCTTTCTCAAGCCCAAATGTGTTAAATGTGGGCAAAAACACATGTCAAGGGAATGTGCCCATAAACATCTGGACACACCGAAATGTTGTAATTGTGGCCAAAACCATACAGCTTCGTATGGCGGTTGCCCCAAAAACCCTACAAACAAAAACAAGAAAATAACAGGCAACATTGCACCCCTTCCCCCAATCTAGAATTGTAAAAAGTGACTTTTCATTCGCGAAAGCAGTCTCTGGTTATATCCCAACCTCATCCCCCAGTGCTGACAACGTAAAAAATTCTTGCTGGGCTCTCTAGTATACACAATATACAAAATATTATGAAATTAATTAAAGAAATAAACTTAATACGATAAATAACAACCAGTATTTCTTAAATAAACTTTAAATATTATTTCAAAAATCTGGAAATTTTTCGTATGTTTTGTTAACAATTTAATCCCAGGTCACGACCGCATCACTAATAAAATGCTAAGGCAACTCCCAGCTATTGCCGTAACTCTCCTTACTGACATCATTAATGAGATTTTTCACTTTAAATATTTTCCGCTTATATGGAAAAAAAGCACTTATTATGCCTATCCGTAAACCCGGTAAAAATCCAGCAGCCCACACTAGTTATCGCCCCATTTCACACCTCCCCACAATGGCAAAAGTCACAGAGCACTTTATCTTAAAAGAACTTAATAACTATGAACAAGCTAACTCCATAATCATCCCACAGCAGTTTGGGTTTAGAAAAATTCTTTCCACATGTCACCAATTACTAAGAGCTGTAGAATACATTTCTACGAACCTTTCCATCAAGCAATCAACTGGAAGCCTTTTCATTGACATCGAAAAAGCATTCGATCGTGTTTGGCACACGGGCTTAATTTACAAATTATTAATAAATGGATTTCCCTTTTACCTAATTAAAATTATTAACAGCTACCTGAATGGTCGTACATTCGCTATAAAAATTGAACAAACTCTTTCATCGGATAGACGAATTTTAGCAGGAGTTCCACAAGGATCACTCCTAGCCCCCTTCCTTTTTAACATTTTTATCAACGATATCCCCCAACACCCAAATAATATGCTCTGTTTTTTCGTGGACGATACAGCCATCCTCACAACTGACCCTGATCACAAAGAAATCTATAAAACCCTCATGGAACATACTATCCAAATTGAAAACTGGTTGAATCTTTGGAAAATTAAAATCAATGCAAACAAATCACAAGCCATTCTCTTCACCAGGAAACGATCTTCATGTCAAAAAATCCGCATCTCTGGTGTGGAAGTTCCATGGACAGACCATGTTCAATACCTGGGAGTCATCTTGGACAAACGACTCACTTGGAAAAAACACGTCATCTTCACTAAAAATAAATTTACCGCAGCAGTTCACACATTGTATCCACTTTTAGCCCGTAACTCGCAATTATCACTAAAAAATAAAATCTTATTATATAAATCATTCCTTAGGCCCATTATCACTTATGCTGCTCCTATCTGGGGAGGGGCATTCATAACACAACTAAATTTGCTTGAATCACAGCAGAATAAAATCCTTCGGGTCATTACAAATGCTGAATATTACTTCAGGAACGAACAAATTCGTAAAAGCTTAGCCTTTCCAGCAGTCACACAATACATTAAATATTTGGCTTTCAGATTCTATGATAAATTACAAAACATCGGCAATATTGAAATCCAAGCCCTGGACAATTACAGCCCATACGACCTTAAAAACTTCCACAGGCCTAGATCCGTACTGAGGCTTTCCGCTAAATTCTAAATTTTTCACTTTTCTCCACCTTCTTATTTAATTCTTCAATTTACTCTTTTTGCGAATTTGTAAATGCCACCACCTCGTGGACCTCGCCACAATTAATGAAATAAAAATAAATTAATAAACAAAAAATTAAATGATCTCTGTTTTTTGCTAAAATGCAGGAACCTTCTGCGCGGTTCCATTGTAAATACTTGTTTGTATCATTGTATTACTTTATATATTCCAATTGTAAATTTTTTTTCTAAAGTGCATTGTAAACTCTTTTAAATGCTTCTATCTCTTATAATTTGTTTCCTATCATTCCATCACCATGCAATTGTATCCCGGGAGTACTTCCCATTTGTTAGTCTTTACTGTGTTATTTATCAATTCAACCTAGGTAGACTCAAAGTCAACTTTATATGCTCCACAAGATATTATGATAGAGGTCAACGGCGAAAAGCTGGATACCTCGCCTCCTCAACATATGGACCAATGCTTTGTTAACAATTTAAGTGTAATTTTAAGTTATACCCTTGTTATTAAAAGAGGTCAACGGCTCCCGCTGGACACCTCATCACCACATTTACGACCAACGAGATATGTTAACAAGCATATGATTGCATATAAACATAAACAGCCCAATAAAATAAAAATCATTGTTAACGATTCTTTTAAAAATCAAACAAGAGTCACTCTAGAGCATTTTTCTTTAATATCAGATCATTGACAACAAATTGTATCCTGAATAAGTTGCTACTTTTTCTTTAATTCATATTTTAATATAAAAAGTTTTCTGAAAAAACATCAAAAGCACAAAAGAAAGGCAAATTTCTTAAAAAAAACATTTTTTAGGAATAATTTATACATTATAAAGAAAACTTGAAAAAGTGTGTTCAATTAAAATAATGTCACACTAATTAAGCAAATATACATTTAAGTGAAGACAAAACTAAGTTTATTTTAAACTAATGTGTAATTTGTTTGACTAAATCTTTATAGCTATTTTCTTTTTATAGTCACATATTTTGCAGGATTGTAATCTAGATAGCAAATGAATAATCAATGCTCTGGTATTCAGTCAAAATGCTCTATCATGCAACATTGCTCTCTCTCTCTCTCGAGATATTTATAGCAATATTTAATCAGTTTTAAGTTGTATTTTCTGTTAGAAATCCGCCTACTTGTTGAAATATTTACTATAAGCAAACAGGAGCCAAATTAGCCTAACGCATTACATTTCAGCAAATTCATTACTTCCAATAGCAGAATCTCAGATCCTCATGCGTTCAACTCATTTAAATTTAATGAAAATATTTGTACGTAATTGTCAAGTTTCACAAATTAAAACACACATTCATTTGCTTTATTTTAATGCATTCGGCCATAAGATGATAAATTGCTTTCTAATGCGGGTTGTTTTCCAAATAGCTATTAAACAAAGTTCCACAACTTTTTAATATATTATATATAATTTTTTTATTATAATAAATTAAGAATAATATAGAAGTGGGTTTTAGTATTATTCTAGCTAATTGATTTGGGTGAGCTAAAAATAATGTCTCTTATATTATTTATTAATTCAGTTTTTAATATAAATTTAAAAATGCAAATAAATTTTATTATTTTAATAATATTTTTGGATTTTGTATTCAACGTGATTGGATTGTATTTTAAATATCTATAACAATTTCTAAGATTTCAATTTATATTACTATCAAAAATTTTTCTTTTGTATTGTATTTTTATTATTAATAAATGTATTGCTATTCAATTTAGTTCATGGTTTTAAAATTAAAACATTTGTTTTGATCGAATTATTCCTTATGCCATATGACTTGTTTCCAGTTCACAAATTTTGAGTCTAATGATTCAAATTGGAATTATAATTTTACTATACTTAAGGGGGAACACATATTTTATTTTCAAATAGGCAACAGTAACTAACATCTTTTTTTAAATTCAAATTTTATCGCTATATCTAGTGAATGTTACATCAGCACCTGCTTCTTATTAAATTAATATTTTTGAAAGAGGAGGGTGGTGGCTGAGTAGTTAGAATTCCTGACTACTAAGCTGTAGATACCTGGTTCGTATCCCAATTTGGGCATGGATGTTTCTTTCTCTCTAAGTGTGCTTCTTGTCCTTTCTTCTGATGTGATAAATGAATGTGACCCACCCTATAATCGTTTTTGTGGTATAGTGACTTGGGTAATGCTACTCGCCTCCATGACCTCCTTGGTTCACAGAAGCTCCCCAGGTAACTACAAAGGAGTAGCAGTTTCCAGACTAGTTGCGGTGAATGTTTAGTCACCAAATGTTGTAAAAAAAATATGTACCGTTCGGTTACCCGGGCGCAAATTTCGCCAATTGTAAGCCAAATGCAAAACAAACGAAGTACACGTTAAAGGTATGAAAGTCGAAAAAGTTCAACTTTGAACAAATTTTAATTAATCGTAAGCAAATAAGTTCAATTAAAACAAATATTAATGAATTGTAAACAAACAGTTTTAACAAAAACTAATGCTTAAAAGATGGAAGAAAGAAAGGAAACTGTGCTTTGTTTTGAATCAATTTAAAAATTAGTTTAAAATGACGGCAACCGAACATTCCAGTTATGGTTGTAAGAAATTTGACAATTTTTCGCTTTTTGGACTAATGGGAAAAGAACGAAAAAATATTTCCGGAAACATACATTTAAAACGGCTTAAGTAGATTTTTTGCTGCTTTTTGTTTTATTTTGAAAATGGAAACAATAGGCTGTTAATTTAATTTTCCTTATGTTTGTAAACTTTAAATGCTTCTGGTAGCAAAGCTTTAAGCCGTCATTTCCAAAAATTATTTTCAATTTATTTTTAGAATATATAAATTTCTGAAAAAGCTTTCAATTCATAAAAATTTGTGAATGCAGCAAAATAATATCTGTTTGGTACACAGATCTAACATCAAATCTCTTTAAATAAAAGATTGAATGCATAAGAAAGAATAAGTTATTTATAATTACATTTTTAGGAAAAATGTCTGTTAACATTGATTAATGTTAACAATTAATAGTAAATAATAACATTAATAAATAAACAGAAAAAATACCAGCAAAAATTCTGAAAAACACAAATTATGATAAATAAAATATAAGAGAATTATATTAAGTAAGCAAAATAGGAAAGTATAACAATTTTTAACCCAATCATAAGTTCTTAAGGTGAGTTTTAGTCATCAAATTTAGGTGCAACGTAAAGATTCTTATATTTCTGCAACAATAAATATCAATAATTTGAAATTTCGTTTTATTTGCATATTTTGAATTTTATTCTGCTAATAGCTTATAGTTTTTAACAGCTGTATTATTTTTACTGCTTGTAATCTTTCATAAGCGTTACATAAATTAGGAATATATATTTATTAAAATAAAAATTTTCTTTTTTATAAAAAAATTAATTGAACATTATTTTTTTGTAATATTTATCCAAACCTACATAAATTCAACTTTTTATCTTGAAATGATTTATTAGTGGTATTTTGTCGATAAAAAGTAGAAGATTTTTGTTTTTTAATACCAATTAGGAGACTTAAAAAATTTAAGTTGTCAACAAATCAAGATTTTCTTGTTATAAAAAAAATTTAAAAGTATGCACACTACGTTTGAAGAAATAACGTGCAAAAATAATCCATTTCAATTATCAAATATAAATTTTCTAAAGTCTTTAGAAATAAAAAAGTCAAATAATTTTATACATATATCCTGCCCTTCCTCAAGATGAGATATTTTGCCTAGTTGAGAATGTTTACTCGATACTTTACATTTATTTACACATGAAATATTATGTAAAGTGGATTAGGAGGTATAGTTTTTAATCCATATCAAACTTCATTTCCTTAACAAGATTATTTATTGCCTTCAATTAAATAAATTTAATTACATGCCTATTTTGCGAAGTTTTACATCTTACACTTTAAATATTCATGAGAAATTTAAACCCTTCATCTGCTAAATGAATACAGTACACGTAATAAAATAAAATCCCTGAGATGGCTTGAATCAATAAATGATGCTTGTAAAGTTTTTAAAATCATTATACTAACTATTTTCCAATCGCGCTTTAAATCGTTTGATTCAATTGAAATGGCATTTATGTCATTAAATTACTGAAGGACAATAAAGCTCTCTTAATAGAGATCGTCGATTACAATTTTAATTAAACCAGCTTTGCATTTACTACAGAATTAAACTATCTACATTATCCAATCTTTCTAAAACTACCAATAAATGGTTTACTAATTTCATTCTGGTCATTCATAACTGGTAAACCAATGCATACTTTATAGAAACGTTTTTAATTTTAACAGAATTTCTTCTCTCATTTTAAATTTGTGTCCGCTTCATCTGTGTGTGTCTTATGATTTCAATTTGGAATTCTGATTTTATTTCAGTTAATGAAAAATATTTATTTTTTTCTTAAAAAAAAAAATTAAGAGAACCATAAACAACGCAATTTTATTTCCCTCATACAACCTTCTCTTTTATACTGAGTAACAGGAGTATGGAATTGTAATAATTTTCAAAGTATGTATTTGGAATGGAGGTGAGCTGTCAATTACTTTCTTTAATTTATTAAAATGAAGTGAACGACTATATTATTGCACCACTTATAGAAGAGGAAAGTTGCCAGAGCCTCCGAATTGGTTGGACTAACTGTTGGTCAGCGGAAGGTAATTAATTTTCCTTATCCTACCCAAAGGAAAATATTAGTTTGGGGAAAAAGTAATCCATTATTTTTTCGGTAGACGTCTGTATTGATCGCTATCTCGTGAGGTATCTATCAAACAATTTCAGATTTATGCTCGTTGGAAAGGTGACATTCGACACTAAAATATCCTCTTGTGGTATTTTGTTTGATTAATTCAGTTACGAGTACAAGGTTTTAAAAATGGAAGACAACAAACAGAAAATTCGATACACTTTCGTTTTTCTCTTGTAACGGCGAAAATAGCCGGGTGGCTAAAATTGTGAAAGGTGTTTATCGTCCTATATAAGACTGTAACAACCAGTTAAGTAGTAAGCAGAGTAAACCGGTAGGCGGTAG
>JAPDSC010134586.1:0-10700 GCA_026290005.1 Latrodectus geometricus
TCATTTAATTGTTTTCCAAATAAAATATTAGGTTTGGGGAAAAATCCATTATTTTGATGTGGATTTCAAGACTTCATTTAATATGGTTCGGATCCGCTTTGTTTATGCAGTTAAAAATTGTTTTATGGTTGAACTTTAACTCCCATCTGATGCTACGACTGATCAACATCTATCATTCAGCTATTTTATACGATTTTAGACGATTAATCTACCTATGTGACATGCCTTTTCAACATGTAATACATTTGAACTGAATCAACTAAGCCGAAATTTCACATAGTTGTTTATTATAGTATTTGAATCATGAACGCCATACAGTTCCTGACTTGTATTTTCGCCTTTATTAAATAAAAACTAAAATATACCTAATTTTCTCTTTATTGACTTCCATTTCTAACATCCTGTAACTCACAACTGAATAGACAAAACAAAAAATAGTAAAAGTGTCTTTTAGTGTCTCCTTTCCAACGAGCATAAATTTGAAATAATTTGAGGGATATTTTACAAGCTATCGATCGCGATAAGCCTCTACTGCAAAAATAAAAGATTCCCCAACCTAATATAATGCATATTTCACTTATAATAAATTTTTCTATTGGATGAATTAGCTATTAGTGATTCATTTATTTCATTGATTTATTTATTACATACTTATGAATTATAAAATCCGTTGTGGCTTAGAAGAGAAAGGTGCCATTCAAGTTACCAGATGGCAATAAATTTCATATCCCATCCAGCTGAAGATCCCTTCTAATATCGATGGAGACTTGTGAAATAGGCTATGGTCGCAATATTTTGCAAATGGAAAGTATCTCTAAGTTCGACAAGTCAAATCTTCTAATCAGTCACAACTTTCAAATTATGAAGACCTACTTTTTGGAGATAAGTCAGTCTTCGACCTTGGGGTATTCTCCATCAAATAATGAACAGAGCTTTATCACTGACTCCCTTCAGCCATAAGTCAAAGAACTTACTGAACTGGAGTAGCTTGAAGACGTGGATATAAAACTAATAACATGCTTTATGAAACAAATTGTTGGGATTATATATTTCATAACTATTTATTACATAATTATAAATATTCATGTCTATTCTACATTTTGAATATTTTTTTTTCAATTCATACTATTAGTTCACACTTTCTCTATATATATCTTGTTCAAATTTTCAATAGTTAATGCAATAATTTTTATTCATATACTCAAGATCAAATACATTTTTTTAAACTTGTAGTGGATGACACTTCATGTTAATACAGTTTCTAGAATTATTAATTTTATTTAAATTTAGTTTTATATATGGGAGAAAAATACACTATTGTATAGTAATGTTATCTGTTGACATCAATATTACTATCTTTACATTTCTTAAATTTATTTATTTTTATTACCTTGTAAATGTGTTCATTACTTCTTTTGAAAACTCAACTTTGCGATCTTGAAATAAATTAATAAGAGAAATGGAAAGTGTTTATGTGAGAATTTTTTTCTAATTTAAAATAAATGAATGAAAATTATTTTTTAAGGACATTCCGTAATATAATAAAATGTAACATTTGTCTTGCAATGGCAACGCTAGTATAGCGTCGCCGTATAATCTTCATATTTTTGGGCCGGAACATAAAATAAATCGAAGTAGTAAACTGGCTGGATTAACGGTATGGATCTTTCCTTCACAAACGGATAATGCGAAATTTAATAAAAAAAAAAATAAAAATAAAATAAAAGGTTTCTTGACTTAAAATAAAATTTACTTTAAAAATTATTTTTTATATTTGTTTTATTTCGATTAAGTAATCATACCTTTTTTTAAAAAAATGAAACTTTTTTACCTTGCGATGAATAAATTTGAGAACTAAGGACTTTTCCAATGAAAATAATTATCTCTGTTTACTTACAATAAAAATATTAGGGTTGATGATGCTGCTATACTCAAAGAATATGTAGCTGTATAAATTTTTTAAACATAATACTGTTATTTGTCACTTTATATTCAAGTTTGTAAATAAAAATAATACTCAGCCTCTTCAATAATAGCAACTGATTGCAATGAAACTATTGCTAAAAAATTACTCCGAAATATAGCTCTCATTAAATTGTCCTTTTATGAATGTATTGTATATAAATTTATTATTTTTTCCAATTTATTGTGCATAAATATATATTTCACTTTTTTTTTGTCGAATGGTAGCCAGGCTGGCAATATGAGGGTGCGCTGCTCCGCTTTCCCAGCTGAACCAAAATTTGATGTGGAGTCCAACTTCCTCAATACACACATACCATAGGTACCTATTGTATAGAGTAGGCAACCATATATACAAGGAAAGGACAAAGACGGGAGAAAGAAAAAGTAATCGATACCCGAACCGGAATTCGAACCCAGGAACTCCTTATACGTATACCTATATGCACGCTGACCACTAAACTAGGGATGGCTAAACCAGTTATTTTCTAATAACTAGTTATCATCGTTATGTTCCATAAAAATAACATGTTATAAAAACCGTTATAAAAATAACAGTTTTTGTCACGTGATCAATATGAGAGCTCTTATTGGTTCACTGGCAACTGATAACAGTTTTTGCAGAATTCTGTTATGCAGTTAATCACATGACTCATTTAGGAGCCTTTCATTGGTTTTCTTGTAACTTATAACAGTATGACGTAGATTCTGTTATTTGAAGGGTCACGTGTTTAGTTTTACCATATTTCATTGGTTCTCTGATACCGTTAAACAGCTCTGGAACGAAAAGTTATTCCAAGAAAACACATCTGTTTGGGTTTCTTGGAAATTCCGAAGGTCTATTAGGGTAACAAAACTGGTTTTTGAGGAAATGCAGTTAAATGAGACTTTTGGTGAGCCATGATTATCTAAAATTGACACGAAGTAGTTTAGGCGGAAATTTTTTTCCACATTGATATTTTTTATTAAAAGAAATTATTCAAGAAATTATTTAATCTTACATTAAAAAAAATTATGACATTACGTTAACAGTTTAAAGACTTTTCTTTATTTGACAAAACAGTTTATAATCTTGCAATACAGATTGTTAAGATTAGAAACTCGATTGCAGAATAAATAAATTTTGCCTATTACAAATATTATATTTTTTAATTAACCGGTTATTTTAATAAAAATTGATAATATTAATTTTTTCATTTATTTTTATTGCAATTATTTAAATTATAATTTGAATTTACACTATGTTTCATTCCAATTTTTTCAATAAAAATAAGTTGAGTCCAGATATGAAATAACTTATTTTATAATAATATTATATTATAAAATGACATATCTACGTGAACACATGTTTTAAATATTTAAATGTTCGTTATTAAAAATTATAAATAACTCGATCGAACGTTATTAAAAATTTCCAATAATAAACATTAACTTTCAATGCTTACAAAAAGATTACCTTTCTATCAAATTATAATATTTCACTATATATTCTTGATTTAATGCTCTTGTATAGTCTAATTTCGTGTGAAATCTACTTTAAATAAATTAATAAACAAAACTTTGCATCATGAGGGAGTAAAAATATAAATGCTATATGAGAAGAATAAATTTTTTTTAAAATACTCGTTATGGAATGACATTTTTAAATAATAATGTATATTGCGTATAAACAACATTTGCAGAAGAATGATGAAGATACTATTGCAATAAATAAGACATTAGCTATAATGAATAGAATTACTGTCACATTATATTAGTTTATATATTTTAAAATTATTTTCACACAAATATATTTTTTACCATAAGCAACAGATTTTATTATTATTTATCTCTATAGAGATTACTATTCTGGCGAATTTCCTGATTTACATTGTTTAGTATTTGTTATATAATTTTACATCAAATATCAATCCGTCTTCATAGAAGAATTCAAGATTAAGTAACTTTTGAAATTATAAATCTTTAAATAAATTAAAAGAATAAACAAGTTTAACATCATTAATTTCTGCATATCAAGCATATGGTAACAGCAATCTTTTTATAATTTATTAATGAATATTTTCTATAGAATTGCATAACAATTGCTTACATGCTGTCTATTTTAAAAAAATATATTTTGCAAGTAAAATATTTGGCAGAAATTCAATTAATTAAGCTATATTCCAAATAGGACTCTTATTAACTCTACTCATTTTAAAATATTTAAAACAAGGAATTAAATAGTAAAAATAATACAAGAAATAAAACAAACTATAGAAACAACAGAATCAGAATTCTGACATGTATCAGAATCAGAATTCTCACACAAAAAGGATTACAACCCTCACATATTTGAAGCCAAATTAATAGTTATCTAATTTATAATTTACTCTAATTTATAAGAATTTATAATAATTAATAATTTCTTATGTTGCTTGTCAATAATCAATTTATATATATATATATATATATATATATATATATATATATACCAGTAACAATTAATATAATTACATGACATGTATCAGATAACAATTATATTTATTGTTGTTTTAATTTAATTATGATAATTCTTTTTAAACAAATAATAAAACATTATCAAAAAATACTGTTAGATTCTACAAACTTTTAAAATTTATTTAAAATTTAATTGAATAAGCTTAATTTTTTAATCTATTTTTATTTATAAAAATTAATAATTTTCCTCTCGAAATTTGACATAAATTTTCAAATATTTTACACTTATCTTAACTTTTGAGTATAATTTGAGTATTTATTGTAAGTAATTAAAATCTTATTTATATTAATTGTTATTTTAATATAATTATGATAATTCTTTTTAAACAAATAATAATACATTATAATATCAAAAAATTCTGTTAGATTCTACAAACTTTCAAAATTTAATTGAATAAGCTTATTTTTTTTAATCTATTTTAATTTATAAAAATTAATAATTTTCCTCTCGAAATTTGACATAAAATTTAAAATATTTCACACTTATCTTAATTTTGAGTATAATTTCGAGTTTGAAAAATATATTTCAGCTTAATAAAAATTTTGCTAAAATTCATAAGATTCACACAAATAAAACTAAATTTCAATGAAAGACGGAAGATGAATAAAATGTCCCCGCAATATTCTCATAAAAGGGATCTTTAAGAATCCCCATTCTTACTAATGCTTTCATCGTTTTTACAGTGAAATCTACATATTCAAACATCCGCTTTTCAACAATTAACTCCCCCCCCCCCACTCCTCTGCAGTAGAGAGTCGAAGGTGTCATTGATTGATGGTCCACCAAAGGAGAGTATGGAAAATGCGTTTCCGAGAATCTCGAAAACTGGACGGTCTAAGAAACTAAATCAACGATAACTTCTTTTAAGTTCCAAAATAACGATAACAGCTTTAAAGTTCCGGATGTTCCAAAATAACGATAACTGCTTTAACGTTCCGGAAGTTCCAAAATAACGAAATGTAGAAACGTTCTACAATAACGTAAAAGAAGTTACCAGCAACGGAACGATTTGAGCTGTTCGGCAGGAAAGAAAACCGTTATCTTAATAACAGAATTTCTCAAGAACGCGTTTTTCGTTAAACGGTTATTAAGCAATAACTGTTCCTAAATAACAGTTCCACCAAATAACGACCATCCCTACACTAAACAGGGTGGGCGGGATAAGTTTCACTAAAACGTATAACTAAATAATATAATAATAAATATTATTTATAGTTATTTAAATATATGAAGTTTATAATAATCCATTTAACAAGTAATTATTACATAAAAGAATTTGCATATTATTATCGAATATTATAAATGTAAAAGAAAGATTTTACAGGTTTTACAAATTTTATAAGGAACATGATTTACTCTGATTATTTACTGTTTAATTTTAAACATTGGATATACTTATTTAGAATTTTTTCCAAAATTTCGAAATAATTTTATATATATATATATATATATATATATATATACCTAACGAATTATATGCTTTAGTTAAAATAATATTTGCTGTAATAATACATAACTGTATACAATAATTTATTATTAAATACAATTTAGCATTAGGGCATCATCATTATCATCAAATAAAATTAGTAGGATAAAAATTTTATAATGAACCTGTATTGTAACACATTTTAAAGTGAATAACAAATACTGCTTTTTGTCTTATCTTTGTTATAAAATTATTGTTTAATAGATCGAATATATGGAGAATTATTTCCTTCAACAATGAAAAATAATTTGAAAATAATGATATATTTGAAAAAGATTTATTCAAATATAAGGCAATTGACTATAAATATAAAGTTGTTAAATCAAATTGCGTTTTATAATAATAATAATAAAAAAAAAAGTTTTTTGTTTGTAAATATTCTCTAAGATTTAGTATCAAATTTAATTTTTTATAAATATCTCGTTTAATATTGTATTAAATAATGATATAACTCAAATTAAATTTTTAATTACCTTGAAATCATCAATAATATGAGATTTTAGATTAAATATTTTTAGCAATTGAATGTTTTGTTGCTATTTCTGGATGTTATAAATAAACTCCATTACTTTTCCTAGGTGATTATGTTTTACTGGATGGCAACAAAGGTATTCTGCAAAGACTAACGAAACCAGAAAATTTGGAGACAACAATATGAGATTTACAGGATTTTCAATTACATACTATAAGAAATTGAACATTCCAAAGATAAAAAATATTCAAATTAATGATATTTATGCAAAATAAGTGTACTGTTTTATCTAATATTTAAAATACCTTCTGATAATACAAAGGCTTGTGTGTAGGTTGAAGTGTTTCTTAAACATATTTTCATTTTAAAATATTTATTAATAAAAATGGATTTTTTTCAAAATTTTGATTTTTTTCAATTGTGGTTAGTGTGTTTACAAATTAAATACTATATTTTTTGAATAATCACACAAATAATACAAATGATTGACTTACTATAGCTACTGTGCATATTTTAACTAATGCTTAAACTCTGGTTTATTATTATCAATCCATATTATTTTACAGAATATATTACTTTAAAATAAAGACTGATAATGATATTGATGTTTCGTACAAATACAATAGCTATTTGAAGAAGTGCCAAGTTATTTTCAAAAACAAATAATTTTAGTCTGAAAATTATTCCCTATAAAAGCATTTAACTCTGAAAGTTACAATCATTCACACGCAGAAAAACACATATACATGTGTTTTTGCGTGTGTGAATCAAACATGTATATATTAGATTGGGGGAAAAGAAATTATTATTTTTACATGAACTTTATTTATCATGTTTTAGATACGCTTTGTTTTAATAGTTTAAAACACTTTTAGAATCGATCTTTAGTTCCTGGTGATACTATATTTAACAACATGCAGACAAACTTTGATCATTTTTGTGATTTTATAGACATTTTTGACAACGCGCCTACCCTGTGTGAGATCCATTATTAACATTAAAAATTCCTAAATAAAATCCGTGAAACAAAAATTTTACGTAATTGGCTGTTACAGTATCAGGACTATGAACACCATGCACAATTTTATCCACCTGGTTTGCATTTTTGACTTATCAAAGAAAAACTGCAGAATGTACCGAGTCTGTCTTTGTTGACTTCCATTTTCAACATCTCTTTCCGACAAGCTTAAACTTGAATTGTTTCATCAATAATTTATGAAATGCTGATCAATACAGCCATCTACCGAAAAAATAATGGATTTCTTTTTCTCCAGCCTAATATGTATACAGTAGACGCTCGTTTTTTATGAGCCTCTAATTTATAAACAATCACGATTTTACGAGCTATTGGCTGGTTCCTAAAAGGGTCCCATAGATGCCATGATGAATTCCCTTCATATTATGAAATACATTTTTGAAAAATATTTTTTGCGTACTCGGTTTCATGCATTTTTGTTGGCGTTTATTTTTTATCATCTGATTTTTTATTCATTTTTCTTATTCTATTGTTGCCAACTTGGACAGGCGCTGTTATTGAAGAATCTTTGAATGGGGGTTAACTAATTGCAACATTAATTGTTAATAAATCAGCGCAATGAATAAAAAGTAGTTTTGATTCTAAAATTGAAATTAAAAGCAAATATTTTTATAAATCTGTTTTATTTATATCAGTAGGCTTCAAGCTATTAATAGGTGCTATCCTCAATTACCATTCAACTTCGATTTTTTAAAGCAAACCATGTGGAATTTCTCCTGACTAATCTAACTTTGGACTTTGAATGCATCTGAATGTAATCAAATGCATCCGCATCTTCAAGTGAAAATATAGTAGGATACTTTTGGAATGAATGAAAAATGACTTGGAATCACCTGAAAAAATTCTTGGCGCAATGCTTTTATGAATGTATGCTAGGAACAATGTTACAGGAAAAATGATACATAAGTCATTTATAAACTGCATTTAACATTATATAAACTGTAGCTGAAGGAAGACAAAAGAAATTATGTGACAACTTAAGTGAAGATAATTTATTTATATATGAGCTTCGACAAAGAAACCTACTGCTTCCCGAGACTTCACTTCAGGATTTTTTTAATTTAGTTCCAGATGTATATATAAAAACAAAATGTATTTATAAAATGTGCCATATATAATATTTAATAACAGCATGTATATGGATTCGAAAAATCTTTAATTATTAAATATTCAAGAATCATTTATTATAATATGTACATTTGCAAAAGCTAATGAAGTAGGGGTTAAATATGTATCATTGAAATTATTTTGTGTATAATACCCATTTCTTTAACAGAAATGTGCCTTGAACTTAAACAGATACAAGTTGATCAATTTTAGTCACGGAAGAAAATTTTGATTTTTTACTTTCAACTTGATTTCTGCAGAGCTGTTTATTAACAGCAATATATAAAAGAAGATCAAATCATAAAAATTTAGAAGTTTTAATAAATTTTGGTGCTGTACTTACATTGATTTTGATAATTTCAGAAATAATAATTCTTTATTTTAAATACTTCTCTAACTTTTAATATTTTGAATATTTCTCTAACTCATGTTGTCTTTTTTTTTTTTATCTAGCTTTAATAGTTTAAAATACAGCCTGTCTAATCGCTAGCAATGGTTAAATGCGTATAACATATTTAATCATAAATCATTTTGATTCAGAACATTTATATTCGTAATCATCATCTAAATTTTAAAAATATAAGTATCAGAAAATAATGAAACAACTACAGACATTTCAAAATCAAGTTAGATCAGTGTAACCTGATCCAAATAATTTCAAAGATAAGCATTAATAATGATAGGAATAATCCCATCGAAAACAAAATAAAAACTCCTATGACATCGTTCACTGAAAGTTCGTGATTAGGTGGTTTCGTTGTTTTGTTCTTGGAGTCTAATAATCTTGTCTTAAATAGTTGGTCATTGGTGATTTTTTGAAATATGCCACTAAATATTATTTTCTTGATTGTTTTATCAATCATTTCCTTGCAGCAAAAATTCTTTCTCATTACTATTCCTAAATCTATGGTGAAACCAACTTCTTCAGGAATGAATTTCGTAGTAAATGGAGCTTTTCCAAATCTATAGTAAAATAATGATCTTGGACCAATGAAAGCCGTTTTACCATCGAACTTCTTTTCACTTAAATACTCTGTTAAGGGCACAAACCAATCATTATGTTCCATAGCTGAGCCAACACTCATCAAGTCTTCTCGACCACTGCTGAGAAAAACCCGTGTTATCATAGTACCTTTGTTGATAAAGCATTTGTATCTTCCAGCCTGAATCGCGATCGCCATTTCCTGAAAAGTTCTAATTGGAGTTTCTTGCAAAGGTATTGCCAGAAAAGAAAACAACAACCCAGTGTAGCTAAAGGAAAGCACATTGGCTGACATCCACCAAATTCCCGCGAAGAATCTACCATGTAAGATCTCGAAATTCATCGCTTGACGGATGGTGCTTGAGAACACTTCGGTTAGGATATCCAAAATATTTCGTCCTTGTTTGTATACATAGTGGAACACGAGTGATACTATAAAAATCGATATAGCCAAGCCTATCCAAGTGTAAAGGTCAAAAGGTTGCAAGAAAGCGAAAGTTCGATTCACTGTTCCTGGTACATGGGTGACAAATGTTATCTCATTGTAGGCATATGGGACACTGAAATCAACAACTTGTTCTCTGGCTTCGTCTTTGCTTATCATGGCAACACCTATATCAGCTTCACTTCTGTTGATCATACCAATGAGTCCACTCCAGGTTCCATCCTCTTTCAATCGTCCCCACTCTTTATCTGAAGGAACAGTCATATTATATTGGAATCGCAATGTTTTCGAAAGTATATTTAAAAGTATTACTTCCACACCACCAGTAAGGACAATATTACCACTTTGTTCTACGTAGAACTCAATGACATTCTGTAAGGGCATCGTTGCCACAATTAGATGGCTCGGAAATTTCATTTCATCATTTTCCATGCTCATTTGCAGACTGAACTTTTGAAAATAGATTATTTCCCAAATATTACAAAACTTACATTTGATTCATTGAATAAAATTTTCTTAAATTTTTTTATGAAGAAAATTTCGGATGTATGATTAACTATTTTATTCTTCAAATGAATCTAAAAAGAACATGGCTTATATAATTGTTACAACCACTTGATATTTATTCTTAAATTATTGTTTTATTTCTGCGTAAGAGGGAGAGAGAAAAATAGATCTAAATAGATCATTTTCATGTTTTTACCAATAAAACA